>PVIJ01006980.1:37848-86880 GCA_004024925.1 Scalopus aquaticus | reverse complement strand
ATATCCTCTAGGTTGTTATACTTGTTTCCGTATAGCTGTTTATAGTAATCTCTGATTATTTTTTTTATTTTTGCTGTGTCTGTTGTGATTTCTCCTTTTTCATTTATGATCCTATTTATTTGTGTTTTCTCTCGTTTTTTCTTTGTAAGCCTGGCTAGTGGTTTGTCTATTTTGTTTATTTTTTCAAAGAACCAGCTTTCGGTCTTGTTAATCTTCTGGATTGTTTTTTTTTTATTACCATATCATTTAGTTCTGCTTTGATTTTTATTATTTCCTTTCTTAAACTGTCTTTTGGGTTTTTTGTTGTTCATTTTCTAGTTCTTTGAGATATGAGATTAAATTGTTTCTTTGGGTTGTTTCTTGTTTTTTGATGTGAGCTTGTAATGCTATATATTTTCCTCTTATTACTGCTTTTGCTGTGTCCCAGACGTTCTGGAAAGTTGTGTCCTCGTTGTCGTTCAGTTCTAGATATTTTTTAATTTCTTCTTTGATCTCTTTGTTGATCCATTGGTTTTCCAGTAATGTGGGTTTCAGTCTCCATGAGGTAATGAGGTTTCTTTTTTCCGTTTTATGATTTATTTCCAGTTTGACTCCTTTATGATCAGAGAAGAAGGCTGGTACGATTTTGATCTTAGTGTATCTGTTGAGGTTTGTTTTGTGGCCTAATATGTGATCGATCCTGGAGTATGTTCCGTGCGCACTTGAGAAAAATGTGTATTCAATTTTTCGGGGGTGAAGTGATCGATAGATATCTGTTAATCCCATGTGCTCTAGGTCCTTATTTAGAGCTTTAATGTCCTTGGTTACTTTTTGTCTTCTTGATTTGTCCAATAGAGAAAGTGGGGTGTTGAGATCTCCTACTATGTATGTATTTTCTTTAATGTCTGTTTTCAGGGATGATAATAATTGTCTGATATATTTTGGTGCTCCTTCACTTGGGGAGTATATTTTGATGATTGTTATATCCTCCTGTTTTATTGTCCCCTTTATCATGATGTAGTGACCAGCTTTGTCTTTTTTTACCTTTTTAAGTTTGAAGTCCGTTTTATCTGATATAAGTATAGCTGTTCCTGCCTTCTTTCTTGGTCCATTTGCTTGTAGGATTGTTTTCCATCCTTTAACTATTAATCTCTGATTATATTTTTCAATTAAATGTGTTTCTTGTAGACAGCAGAAGGTTGGGTTCTGTTTTTTGATTCATCTTGCTATGATGTGTCTTTTAATTGGTGTATTTAGTCCATTTACATTTAGAGTTAATATTGATATACTGTCGTCCATATTTTTTTTGTTTGTTTGTTTACTCTTTTGTGGTTCTACTTCTTACCTTATTCTGTGTTTCCTGGTCTTTCTTCTGTTGGTTTTGTCTTCATGACTTCTTCTAATATTCTTTGGAGTGGGGGTTTGGTAGTGATGAATTTCTGTAGTTTCTGTTTGTCAGAGAAGGTCCATATTCTTTCTTCCTAGAGGAATGAGAGCTTTGCAGGGTAGAGTATTTTTGGTTGACATTTGTTGGCATGTAGTATATTACATATGTCTCTCCATTCTCTTCTTGCCTTTAATGTTTCTTCAGAGAAATCTGATGTCAGCCTGATTGGCTTTCCTTTGTAGGTTATTTGTTTCTTCATCCTTGTCATTTTCAATATATTTTACTTGTCTTGAATTCTCGATAGTTTTACTATCATATTTCTTGCTGTTTTTTTCCTTTCATTGTAATATTTGGAGATCTTCTGGTTTCCTGTATGTCGATTTTTGTTTCCTTTTTCATGTTTGGAAAGTTCTCTTCAATTATCTCCTTGAGAAGTTTCTCTGTTCCTTTGTCTCTCTCCTCTCCTTCTGGGATTCCCATGATTCTGATGTTTCCTTTTCTCATGGTGTTAGATAGTTCCTGAAGCTTTTCCTCATTCTTCTTCCTTTGTTTTTCTTTTTCCTTTTCTATCTTGGTTCTTTCAGTATCTTTATCTTGCAGAGTGCTTATTCTTTCCTCCATGTGTTTTAATCTACTTTTATGGCTCTCTACTAATGTTTGTAAATCCTCCATTTCTTTCATTTTCTTCTTTATGGATTCATTCTCGTTTTTCAGTTCTTCATTTATATTCTTCAGTTCTTTGTTCTTTTCATTTAATTCTTTTATTTTTTTATTATGGCAATTCTGAATTCTTTATCTGTTAGGCAGATGTAATCTTCTATGTCCATATTATTGGGTTCTGAAGAGGGATTTTCTTTCTGTGGTGTATTGTTTTGAGGGTCATTTGTAATTTTTTTTCTTACTGTTGTTGGCCTGTTTTGCTCTGATCGTTGCATTCCTGTGCTGTTGGTGCCGGCAGGCATGGTTCTTGGTTCTACTTGCTGAAGAGTGTTTGTTGTTTCCTAGTGTCTGAGTTGCCTTGGCTGTGGCTGGGTATCTCCCCGATTTTCTTTTTCTCTGTTGAATTTCTGTGTTTTGTAGCGTGTCTCCAATGTGTTTCCAGTTCCGGGTGGAATTAGGGTAGAAAAAGGGGTGGTGGATTGTAGTTTAAAATATATATATGTGTGTGTGTGTGTGTGTGTGTGTGTGTGTGTGTGTGTGTATTAATAATAAAATAATTAAAGTAGAAAAACAATAAAAAAGGTATTGGGTAGATGTAAGCTTGGAGAGAGTTTTGTAGTCCTTTTGCTTTTAAGTTTTGGAGTTTCCGGGTAGGCCCCCTGCTAGGGTTCAACCCCCCCTTTCTAGTGTCAGATGTTGCTGTTGTCCTACTGTCGCTGCTGTCATTTTATAGTTGCTAGTAGTCTTTCTGTTATTTCTCCGCCCCCCTTTTTATTTTTCTTCTTCCCCTCAGTGTTTGCCTGAGGGTTATCCCTGCCCCTGTGGTTATGTCTGGTGGGGAGGGGTCGAGAGTTCCTGATCTTAAGTTTCTTTTCTGCTGCTTGTGCCCCACTTCTCCACAAGGGGGTGCAGGGGTGGAGATTGTGGGCAGCTGTTGGTGCCCACCTAGGTTCTGGGGGGCCACTGTGCAACCTCCTAGAAATTGGGTGTGGGGCCATGGCAGGGGGTGGGGGGGAGCTCTATTTTCCTTTCTGTAGCCCTCCTGTGTGCCAAGATGCAGACACTTTGTGGAGGAGGGTGTGTTTGGAGACAGTTTCAGCAGGAGCCTGTATCCTGGGTCAGGTTACCTCCAGTCAGGTTCGAGAAAAGTAGAGTTCTCTAACATCAGCTCTTGGTGTCAGGTTACAGAGTAGGGAGGAGATTGTTTGAGGTGGTCTTTGCAGTTTTTCCAGCTAGACCAGTTTCTCAGGCCAGTATATCACCTAGCAACCAGTGAGGGATTAGGACCCCACGGGGTGCTGGCAGTTTGTCTTCCCTACTAAGATGTTACCTAACCCCAGGTGGGGGATGGAAAGCAGTGACCCTCGAGCTTTCCTGCACTTCAGAGCTACCATGCAGGGAAGAGAGGGGGCTCTTGGGGTGGAGGAGTAGGGGTTGAGCTCCCGTTAGTTGGCCAGAGCCCTCCGACCCCACCGCGGTTTCTAACCTCGTATTCAGTGGTGCTCCATAAAGCTGGTTTGTCCGCCTCTCCTTTCTTTTGTTCCTCCATGTGGGGTTCAGTGTCTTTTATCTTCTTTTTACTCAGACTTTTCGGTTTATCTTTAAGTCTAAAGCACCCACAGGGATGATTGTATTGTGTAGGTCATTCAGTTATCCTCAGATTGGCTCTCAAAATTAGGGATTTTTCTGTCCATAAATCTACAGTTTGTGGGAGAACCTAATCCTAGCGTCTGCTCGCCTCAATGTTTTGGGGGCGTGTCCATTAATCCCTTGTCTTACACATGATTTAAAAATATCTCCTGATCAGTAGCTTGACTTTTAATTTAAAGGATTTTTTTTCTGTGCACAAGATTTTTATTTTGATGTAGTCCCATTTGTTTCTACTTTCTTTTATTTTTCCATACTATTTTCCATAGGGGCTGGACCAATCTCCATTACCACCAACAGTGTATATGGTTCCTCCACACCCTCACTAACACTTATAACACTTAATATTTCTGATCTTTTTTACATGAACCATTCTCAAATGTGTGAAATGGTATCTCATCATGATTTTTATTTGCATTTCCCTAATGATTAGTGGTGATTACCTTTTTTTTTCATTTGCTTGTTGGACAAGATAACCATTCTAACAATGGTAATTCTTCCAATTCATGAGCATGGTATATATTTCCTTTTTTTTTTGTCTTCTTCTATTTCTACTATCAACATATTATAGTTTTCATCATATTGTCTTTTGTTAGGTTTATTTATTAGGTTTATTCCTAGGTATTTACTATTTTCTGATGCAGTTGTAATTATGGTCATTTTCTTGAGTTTTTTCTCTCATAGTTTGTTATTTGCATGTAAAAATACAACAGATTTTGTGTATTGATTTTGTAATTTGCCACTATTATTGTACTGATTGTTTGTAATGTTTTTATTTGAATATTTAGGGTTTCCTATGTATATTATCATGCCATTTGCAAATAGTGAAAGTTTTACTACTTGTTTTTCAATTTGGATTCCTTTTATATCTTTGTTTGCATAATTGCTCTAGCTAGCACTTCAATACTGTACTGAATAGTACTTGTGAAAGTGTACATCCTTTTCCTGTGTTTGGTCCTAGATGAAATGCTTTCAATACTTCATCATTGAGAATGATGTTAGTTGTAGGTTACCATATGTGGTCTTTATTTCATTGAGATATATTCTTTCTATGCCTATTTTATTGAGGCATTTTTATCATAAAAGGATAGTGAATTTAGTGAATTTTCTCAAATGCTTTCTGTGCATTTAATTTATATGATCATATAATGTCTATCTTTCCTTTTTTCATGTGCTAAATTACATTGACTCATTTTTGAACTTTGAATATTCCAAGCATTCTTAGAATAACTCACATTTGGTTATAATATATGATCATTTCAATGTATTTTTTTATTTTGTTTTCTATAATTTTGTTGTGACATTTTGCATCTATACTTATCAAGAATACTGGTGTGTAGTTTTAATTTTTGTGATATCCTTGTCTGCTTTCAGTATCAGAGTAATGTTGGCCTCCAAAATGTTTGAAAGCATTCACACTTCCTCAAAATATTGGAAGAATCTGAAAAGAATAGGTATTATAAATATTAGCTCATCTTTGAAGGTGAAACTGGCTGGGTCTGGTCTTTTGTTTTTGGGAGGGCATTTGATTATTGTTTGAAATTCCTCACTTTTAATTGATAAGCTCAAATTTTCTATTTTTCTTGATTTAGTCTGTATTTCATGGCACTGAAACTACCAATTACTCAAATACTCAAATCAAAGAAAGAATATTAGAGATGGCTGGGGGAAGGGGAAGCAAGCAACTTATAATGGTATTGCTAGTAGACTTAATATGACTCTTCAGAAGACACCCTGTAAGCAAGAGGAAACTGGAAATTGAACAGGGGCAGGAAGAGGATGGGATACATGGATAGATTGGAATGGCCATACACCTGCCCTGGCTCTGAGATAAGAGAGTTGCCCAAAAGCCCCAAAGGCCAAAAGCCAAAACCAAGGACTATAGCAATACAATACCCACCCAATAGAGGCCTATGGGTTATAGCCAAACTACAGCTAAAATTTTACAGATGCTTGTATGTAATAAGCTATGGTGTGATGCTGAAATGTAGCAAAACTGTAAGTTAAAAGCTACAAGTTAAAAATTTGATTATTTTGAAGCTTGACCTTTTGGTTCACTGTAATGTTATGGCTTGTACATTGGTATTAGTTTCCCTAGAGAATATTAATAGTGTTGAGTTTTTCTGTTAAAAAATAACAAATCAGGTATCACTCCTGCCTTCCTTACACTGTGTAGTAGATTTAAGTATTGTCTCATGCTCCTTGGGATATTTGGTTATGTTATCCACAGAAAGCCAGTAATAAGTTTCACAGTTATACCAAAGAATTAAATTAGATCCTTAATAGCTGGTATTTTGCCAGCAAATCTACTAGTAAGTGATTACTGGAAATATCACCAATTTAAAATAAGCTCTAGTCTCTCCATAAACCAAGAACTTGTTGCAAAAGATTTTTGCAAGTGTGAGCACTAAATTCCATCCATTAATAACACATTTTAGACTGGTTTAGAATTACAGCTGGCTTATTTTAAAGCAAAGGAAGAATACCTAATATTGTGTTTACTGTTTTCAGAAACTTTGTGAAAATATGGTATAGAGATGTTTTCATTTTCTTGTTACTTTAAGTAGTATACAGGGCTATCATTGATGCTATTAAAAAAAAACTTAAAAATTTCCCCAAATATTGGCATTAAGTACATCAATCAACAACCCTTCTTTGGTACATTGAATGAATTTTTGCTCTTCGGGCATCTATAATTTCATTTTCTTCTTAAATTCAAAATTTTTCCCTTGTTACATCTAGATTAAAATTCTTGAGTGCTAATGTTTGTATATAAATAAGCAAAAGAATATGTTTTGTCAGAGGAAAACTTACAGGTCTCATATGTGACATACGGTTCATAAATTTGTCTATATGATCCCAAATTTCTTATTCAAAGTCATAGCTGTATGTTTTCAATAATATGTAAGTTGTGGGGGAACTTTCGGAAGTTTATTTACATCAGATTGCTCCTATTTTGTTAAGAATGAGGATTCAACAATATGAGTTAATCATGGTTTCTGAGTTATTGCATGCTACACTGCTCTGGGATTTCAATGTATACATTCAAAATTCCTCCATTGTGGTGGAAGTCTGCCATTGATGAGTTCTCTGTACTGCTACACCATCTAGCAATTGTTCTGGAAGTCTGCCATTGATGAGTTCTCTGTACTGCTACACCATCTAGCAATTGTTCTGTGTTCAAATGGACTGGAACCTTCAGGCTTTTTCTGAAAAGAAAAAAATGCCTGATAAGTGTCTTTCTGATTACTTGATTTCCACTCCTGGTAAAACTGAGTGGAGTGGTTTTTGACTTTTTTTTTTAAATATTTGATCTTTTGTTTTATGTACAAAATGCTAGCATCATTGCTGCTGTAAGGAAGCTGTCTTAGATGACCAATTCAAAGAAGTTCACTTAGTCCAACTTAATGAAGCCTATATCCTTGGTGTACTGATGGGAACACCAGTAGCATATAATGAGGCTATATTTCTGGGTCAGATGGTGCTGATTTGAGTGGTCACAGCAAGAGCAAGATCCCTGGCAGAATTTTCTCGGGTACCTCCAGTAGAGCTGCTGGTGATCCATTTGGCTCTCTTCGAGGCAAAAAACAAAACTTTGTTTATTTGTTTTGCTTTGTTTTGTTTTATTTTACTGGTTAGGTCTTGAGCAATGCAACTGGTTTCTCTGCAATTCATTTTGTCTCAGAAGTTTTGCCTTCATATTTAACATTTGAAAATATTGTTCAATATTCTTGTCACTTAGAGGTGGGTAATTCATAGGACTGATTCTATTTGAATTCCTGTTGCTTTCCTACCTACAAGGCCAGTGATAACTACATAAGGACTTCTCTTTAAGTAATTACTCTTTCTCTACATCTCAGGCTATTCTTAGGAAAACACGATTTCTGTTGGATTCCCCATCGTGCTCTCATCCTGAATTGCCACAAATGACTTTGCTGGAGTACTCTATTTTGTCTTCGAAAAATGTACTTGGTTCCTTTCTTTTTTTTTTTTTTTTGAGTGCTTAGTTTATTTTTTTTATTTTGTATAAATATATTTTTATTGTTATTTATATCTTTTACATTTTGTATTCCCCTTGGGTAAACCACCACCAATTCACTCGTGATCCATCTTCGTGGTCCCTTGTGTCCTTTTCTACTCCATTTTGTGCCCTTATCCTCCCCCTACCCCCCCCAAGTGTTTCTCTCCTATTTGGTTTCCCTATAGTCCTATTATAAGTGAAATCATTCAATGTGTTTCTCTTTCTTTCTGGCTTGTTTCGCTGAGTATGATCCCCTCATTCCATCCATGTCGCTGAAAATTGTATGTATTTATCTTCTTTGAATGCTGAATAGTATTCCATTGTGTGTATGTACCACATCTTCTTGATCCAATCATCTATTTTTTGGTACATATAGATGATCCAAAAATAGGTTCCTTTCTTTTGATGTAATTTGATGCAACCATATTCCAGATTCACAGAAGTATCCAGGTTCTAAAGATAACCACCCAAAACTATATCAATTTTGTTAAGATTTTCATTGCTTCAGACTTTCATGGGGGTGACTGATTTGTCTTTTCTCCCACTAACTAGTTACTAAATGGTTTATGGCTGGTGCTGTCATGCTGGAATAGTCAGAGGGGAAAGTCAAAATGTAAGACCCCTTATCTCCCACTCATACACACTAACTCTGATCTTTCCTCCTTTTTCTTAAATCTGGTCAAATGCTTGTCAATTCCATTGATTTTTTTCCTAACAAAAATTCAGTTCCTCATTTCATTGATCTTTTGCATTGTTTTGTTTTATTTCTTTTGACTTCGATTATTGTTTCTTTCCTTATTATTTTGGCTTAATTTGTTGTTCCTTTTCTAGTTCCTTCAGACTGAGATTAAATTGTTTAAGATATTTCTTTTTTCTTGATGGAAGCCTTTATTGCTATAAAGATCCCTTAGTATTGCTTTTCTTGCATCCCAAAGATTCTGATGTGTAGTATTTTATTTTTTTTATTTTTTTTTAAAGATTTGTTTATGCATACAAGCTGGGGTACAGGCCAGAGGCATGGGGCGGCGAGAGGGTTCACCAGAGACAGAGTGGGGAGCAGAACAGGCAGAGCTACGGAAACACACTGCTGAGGGGAGCAGCAGGCGAGACAGGAGAGGTCTGTTGCTCCATGTGGGAATGTCCTGGGCTGGGCGTCGAACTAGTGTCATTACTACCAACAGCTCCACAGCACAGTGCTTAACCGCTGCGCCACCAGGGAGGCCCTGATGTGTAGTATTTTCATTCTCATTCATCTTCAGATATTTTTTGATTTCTCTGGTCACCCAATAGCTGTTCAGTAGAGTGCTGTTGAATCTCCATGTATTTGTGGTTTTCCTGCAGTTGATTTCTAAACTTATACTTTTGTGATTGGAGAAGATGCTTCATAAAATTTTGATCTTAAATTTATTAAGGTTTGTTTTGTTTCCCAACATGTCATCTATCCTTGAGAATGTTCCATGTGCATTTGAGAAGAATGTATATTCTGCTGCTTTTAGATGGAATGTCCTGTATGTATATATCTATTATATCCATGTGGTCTAATATATCAGTTGAGATGAATGTTTTCTTAGTGATTTTCTGTCTGGAACATCTGTCTATTGATGTTGGTGAGATGCTAAAGGCCCCTGCTATTATTGTGTTGCTATCATTTTTCTGTATATATCTGGTAATATTTATTTGTTTACATATTTTGGTGCTCCTTTGTTGGGTGAATATATATTGATGATTCCTGTATCTTCCTTATGGATTGACTCTTTTATCATTATATATGTCCAAGTTTATTTTTTTATTACTGTCTTTATTTTAAAGTCTAACTTGTCTGATATGAGTATAAGCAAACTAGATTTCTTTTCAACCACATTTGCATAGAATAATTTTTCTAACTCTTCACTTTCAGTAGTGAGTGTCCTATTTCCTGAAGTGAATCTCTTACAGGCAACGTATAGCTGGGTCTTGCTTTGTTACCCCTACAGTCATTCTGTTTTTTGATTGCAGAATTTACTACATTACATTTAAGGTGATAATTGATATGTATGTCTTAGCATTTTGCTAGTTGATTTCTGGTTGCATTTGTAGTTCTCTGTTCCTTTCTTTTTTTTTCCTCTTCCCTTGAGGTTTGATAATTTTCTTTAGTCTTATGTTTAGGTTCCTTTTTCATCTTCCTTTGTGTTTTTACTACATGATTTTTCTTTCTGTTTACCATGAGGTTCAGCTATAATAAATTATATACATATTGCTCTATGTTAACTTGATAGCTATTTATATTTGAGCACATTCTGAAATGGTGTGTATTTACTCTTTATCCTATGTTTTATTTTTGACATCTTATTTTACATCTTTGTTTTGTAGGTGGTCAGTCCACTACTTTTACTGAGTATATATTTTAAAGTGAGACATTTTTCCTCTTTTTTTATGTTTTCTTAATTTTATTTAGTGCTTTTTATTTTCAGTTTAGATGAATATCTTTAGCATTTCTTGAAATAACATTTTAGTTGTGACATGCTCCTTTAACTTTGCTTCTCTGGCAAGCAACTGATTTCCCCTCCAAACTTACAGAACAATCTTATTGAGAATAGAGTTCTTGGTTGAAAGATTTTTTTTTCTTAGCACTTTACATGTATGTCCTCACTTTAGTGTCCCACAGATCTTCTGGTGAAAAGTCTTCTGATAATCTTATGAATTTCTGCTTTACTCTTGCTGCTCTCCATATCTATAATATCTTTAAGTTTTGCCATTTTAATTATGTATAACTTTTTAGTTCTTCTTAATTAGAACACTCTTGGCTTCTTGTACCTGCATGTCTGCTTCTTTTGTCAGATTAAAGGAGTTTTTGTGATTATTTAAATATTTTTTCTAGTTCTTTTTCACTTTTCATCTTTTTATTATATGTGAATATTATTCTTGATGCTGTCCCAAACGTGGCTTAGGGTATTTTTCATTTTGTTTTTCAGTGTGAGATCTATTGCTGTGTTTTCCAACTCACTTACTTGTTCCTTTGCTTGTCCCAGCCCACTGTTGAACCACTCTACTGGATTTTGAGTTCTATGATTGTATATATTAGCTCTGTAATTTTTGTTTAGATTCCCTTTAAATTTTCTAGTTCATCCATTCTTTTCCTGAGATTGGTGAGCATTTTTATAAAAATTGTTTTAATTCTTCATAAGGTAGTTTGTTTATCTTCATTTCTTTTTTCCATAGTTTTATTTTACTCTTTCTTTGGGACATATTCTTTGTTTTCCCATTTTCCCTGGTTCTGTTTTTACTTCTATATTTTAGGCAACACCACCACCTGTCCTAATACTGAGGTTTAGTCTTACACACATGATGTTATATGGCATCCTGGAGCACTGTCCTCCCTGGCTTCCTGAATTAGTGCTTCAAGATGTGACTTCTTTGTGAGATGCACCCACTGCCTGCTATGTCAGGGAAGCACTGGCAGTAGGGCTGTCGATCTTGCCAGGCAATAGTGCTTTGGTTTGGTTTGGTCTTGGCTTTGTACTGAGGCGTGCTCAATGGGCAGTGCTGTGGGTTCAGCCTTGGCATGGGATTACTTGTAGCTACTGCAAGGATATGTGCTAAGGTATCTAGGCTGCCTGCTGCATTGATGTTTACTGGGCCAGCAGAGGTGTACAGTGCTATCACCAGCCCAAGGTGTCACAAGGGTAGCTAGATGTTAGAGGTATGGCTCTCAGTTAGATAGCTAAACTGTGAAAGGTATGTTGGGATAGCTGAACTGTTGGTGGTGGTATCTGTGATAAGGAAATGCGGAGCCTATCATCTGGGGTTTTGCAATAGACCTTGTGGGAGGGGCTGAGTCCTGCAATAGTGGTTCTTGCAGGGAACAGAACATAAGTATGTGGCATTACAGAGGGCAGAATCTGACAGGAAGTATGTTGATGGGGAGCACAGCAGATGATGGGTCTGTTTGTTAATAGTTGATGTTTTGGAAGGTCCACAGGGTATTTGCTTGTTAGCAGGCAGTTGGAGGCTGCTAACCTATTTGTCCTCTAGATTATTGTCTCTCAGTCTCCCGCTAGATAGGTTACTTCCTAGGGATGGGTGGAACTGTCCTCAGGGATTCACCCTCAGGGTCTGGTAATATGGAGGAAGGCTTCTAAGACTGCAACCACTCAGTCTGTTATCAGTAAAGTGCTAAGAGTTTGCCAAGATGGTACCTGCTGGTAAGTATGGCCCTGAGTTGTTCCCCATTGCTTCTTGATTTCCAGACCAATCTTATAATGATGGTAGCTGGAATTCCTTCACCTATCAGTCAGGTGTTGTTCAGGCTGATGTTATTGCTTTAGGCAAGTCTAGGGCAAGTCGGTCTACTCAAAGGCATATTAAGGATTGCTCTTAACCTCTACTTTTTCATCAGTTTCCCTATGCTCACTTACCTCTGGTCCTGAATGCAAGGATCCAGGAGCTTGTCTCTGCTTTGTTGGTTTATAGGGTTTGGGGTGCTGCATGTTAGGCACAACCATTCTCCCACTCCCATAGGGAAAAGTTCTGTGTCTTAGTTATCTCTTCTTGTCCACATGATTGGGTTTCTTTCTTGGTGAGAGCATATCTGTTTGTCTTATGCATTTGGGTGCTGTCTCTTTATCCTTTGTTTTAGAAGATCTATTCATTTGGATTTCAGGTCTGTTTCTGTGTTGATTAGTTTATATTTAGATGTAGGTTTGCTGACATCATGGGACAAATAAACACAAGTTGTCCCTTTTTCAACAAATTGCAAGTCCATATTTAAACATATTTAAACATATTTTTTAATGAACAGACAAGAACCTGGAAAGATAGAAACCAAATGGAAAATTGTTCAGTTAAAGGACAGGAATGTTACAATTTCTCAGAAGTCTGAAGTCAGGGACTACATTTTTCTGAGTCTTTTCCAGTCTAACCTCATTGCTTCCAAACACTCTTCATGGTATATTGTGTTTATTTCCTTAGCTAACCTGCAAGTGCTCACGTTGGTCTGCATCCTTTCTAATGTATAAGAGCAGAACTTTAATAGTCCTCTGAGGTACTTAAAGGTTAAATGAATTGTCCAAGTTCACAGAGTCAGTTAAGAACAAGGCCAGAGGGCCTCCCTGGTGGTGTAGCGGTTAAGCACTGCGCTGTGGAACTGTCAGCAGCGATGACACGAGTTTGACACCCAGCCGGGGAGATTCCCACATGGCACAGCAGACCTCTCCTGCCTTGCCTACTGCTCCCCTCAGCCGTGTATATCCCTTGGTCTCCCTGTTCTGTTCCCCATTCTGTCTATGGTGAACCCTCTAGCCGCCCCATGCTTCTAACCTGTACCCCAGCTTGTATGTATAAATAAATACATCTTTTAAAAAATAAAGAGCAAGGCCAGAATTTGAACCAAAACATTTGCCTCAGGAGTCAGTATTATTACTACTTCACTCTGTCTTTTCTCAGTGTATGATGGCAAACCTCACACTCCACTGTGATAGTTTCCATGTCTCATCACTCCTAAAGCTCTAAGAGCTGCTTGAGGGCAGGTATTATACTTGATTCACTACTTTGTCCACATCCCCAGGAAGATTTCAGGAAATCTGAAGTTCTAGAAAGAGTTTTTCAATCATCTAGTTCCAGTTTTCTTCCTCAGCTTCATTCTTCCATTAACAATTGCAACTCTTTCACCACCACTGCTTCTTGTTACCACCACTGTCATCACCCTCCTGGCTCTAAATGATCCATTCGCTCCCTTGGCAAACAGAACAATGATCATGATGTAGAACTTTGCTAGCTTTCTAAAAAGATGTTATCTTTTATCTTTGGGTGTTGCTAAGACACCAATATGCCCACTCAAAAGCAAGACTAATTAAAATGTGGTAGGGTTTCTCTTGTTAATATTTTATTTTTTATCCTACAGCTTACAAATGGCAAACAAAACAAGAAGCAATTAAATTGGGTAATAAACATGAAGGACTGAGATCTTGTGGCTGGGCTAATGGAAGGTTGGTCTGTGACCATCCCCCTAGCTCAATCTAATAACTCTTTGTCCAGTCCTAAGTCCCTCTTCTATGTCTTATTCTATCTAAAAGTTTCTCAGTCATTAATCTAAACATGTTCTCCCATTTATTTTAAAAGTTTCAGAGTTTTACATTTAAGATCTACTTAGAGTCATTTTTTATAGAAAATGTAGGCTTTAGATTGATTCCACTTTTTTTGTCTAGAATGCCCAGTTGTTCAAGTATTGTGTTTTGGAAAGGCTATCTTTCCTACTTTGAAATACTTTGCAATTTTTGTCAAAGATCAATTGGGCATATTTATGTGGGTTTATTTCTGGGTCCTTTATTCTATTGGGTTGATTTGTTTGTCATTTCACTAATACCACAGAGTATTTATTACTGTAGTTCTATAGTAATCAATATCTAATAAAGAATGAGTCTTCCATTTCATTCTTCTTTTTCAAAATTGTTTCGGCTATTATAGTTCTTTTGAAGTGTGATATAACTTTAGAATAATTTTGTCCATATATATATATATATATATATATATATATATACATACACAAAAGCAATATATATATTTTTGTATATATATATACACACAAAAGCAATATTATTTATGTACAATATTTGATATATTAAGCATATATATATATATTTGGGAAGGATTAATATCTTTACAATGCTATGCTGCTTCATTTATTTGGATGTTTTGAACACAATATTAGAAAAAAATGAGAATTTCACTTTCAGAACTTCTATTGAATATATTACTGTGCACTGGAACAAGAACTAGAAAAAGTGTATTGATATGATAGAATATACTGGTCAACAGTGAGATAGTTACTGACTTAAAAAGGCCCTAATCTGTAGTATCTTGGTATGCTGAACATGAATATGACCCTGGAAATTTTTATTAGCTTTCGTTTTGAAGATATTTCATATAGTTCATTTTAAATGTTTCACCATGTTGGGCCTCCCCGGTGGCGCAGCGGTTAAGCGCTGCGCTGTGGAGCTGTCGGCAGCGGCGACGCGAGTTCGATGCCCGGCCGGGGAGAATCCCACATGGTGCGGCAGACCTCTCCTGCCTCACCCGCTGCTCCTCTCACCAGTGTATTTCTGATCTGCCTGTTCTGCTCCCCGCTCTGTCTCTGGTGAACCCTCTCGCCGCCCCATGCCTCTGGCCTGTACCCCAGCTTGTATGTATAAAAAAAAAATAAAAAAAATAAATCTTTAAATGTTTCACCATGTAAATTTATCCAGTAGGACTGCAACAACATCCTAAATCAGCCTGAAATGATGTAATATTGCATTGCATTGCATAATACCATAACACACACATCATCCAGAGTTGATTGCATCATTTTCTGATGCAATGCAATGCTACTGCCAGGCGGCTACTGAAGAAAGCTGACGTCAGCAGTGCACTATAGAAAGCCCTGTTGGAAAGGTTGAGCATTGGAAATATTTCAGACTTTGTGAGAGACACTTTAAGCTACTGTTACACAGAACTGCTATTATTTTATCCATTTAGACACAATAAAAAACAGTAATGCCTTGAAAGTGCGTTAACAGCATGGACAATTTTTGCTCTATTTGTGGGTAAGTGACATTTGCCAACCTGAAGAAAAGTATCACTTCTCAAGTGGAAAAGGCTTATCATCTTTAGTTCGGATGCAAGGCTGGTGACCAAGACAGGCTTTGGGCCCTGCATATATGCTGTGCTACATGTATAACACAGCTTTCACAGTGGTTAAATGGCAAAAGACCATCAATGCCGTTCGCAATCCCCATGGTATGGAGAGAGCCAAGCAACCACATAAAAGACTGTTACTTCTGCTTGGTTCCTCCTCTTTACAGTGGAATAACGAAGCAAAAGAAGTCGAGAATAGTCTACCCAAACATTCCATCTGCATTGAGACCATGTCCACATGATAAGGGACTTCCTATTCCAGAACCTCCAGCAGAATATTCTCTTGATTCATCTGAGAAGGGCAAGGATGAACTAACCTGTTCTCCTGTTCCATCAGCATGCAGTGATCCAGATTTTCACTGTGGTGCATCATCAATCCCACACAGACTAACACAGGAAGAACTAAATGACCTGGTGTGTGATTTGGACTTATCCAAGAACAAGGCAGATTTGCTAGGATCAAAACTCCAGCAATGGAATCTTCTAGAAGACTATGTCACCATTACTTTATCACAAAAGCCCCACCAGCAGTTGGAGCCTTTCTTCACAAAGCCAAGTACTCTGGTATTCTGTTCTGATATCGAGGCCCTCATGAATGCCTTAGAAATCACTCATGACCCACAAGAATGGAGACTCTTTCTAGATTCTTCGAAACTGACTCTTAAGGCTGTGCTTTTCCACAATGGAAACCATCCTCCATCTATTCTATTCTTGAACAGCTATACAAGAGACAAGCGACGAATTCTAAGAAGTAGTCTATGGATTGATTTTGTACAGGTATTAACCATAAGCTTATTACTCAAGGCATGCATTTTGTGATGTAAACATCAATTTATTGCACAGTACAATAAAAACTAGAGCCAAAATTAGAATTTGTCTGTCATACTCATGTTGAGCACATACAAATTGATAGGAAATGACTAATTTTATCTCAGTAACATGACTTTTGTAAAAATTTGCTGACCAGTGTTATAGCTCACTATCATTCTGAGCAAGAACTTTGAGTATTGAACAGATTTTAATGTCCAAAAAAATTTTTTAAATAGTCAATAATGATATGTTTCAATATTCAGGATTATGAAAATAAAAGCTAAATAACCTTCAAATGCCACAGGACTCTGGGAACTGGATGAAGGGTCAACTAGACCACAAAAACATTAGACCCCAGATATGTCAAAGACCCTCTATTGCACTACCAGATACTGAATATAATGAAGCCAAATTTCCTTATCTTCTGATCATCAACTCTAGACTGAGCCATCATGGAAAGAGAAGAGCAGGATGTGGGAAATGGATAACAGTCCAATGTGTAATGGCCTGCTCACTCTTGCATCAAGCTACCAAGAATAATGATTCAAAAAATCACTATACTGAAAGCTCCTTGAATCCAAATGTCACATTTTCTTGTTCTATGTCTTTCACAGAGTGAACACTAAATATTATAAATATTCCTTAAATGAATAACTGGAAAGATAGGCTAGTGAACAGTATACTAGGAAATGGAGTTAAAAATAGGAAACCCAGGTTTGTTCTGCTAGTAATTAACTGACACATGTTGTTGAAAAAGTTTGTTTTTTTCCTGCTGCTCAATGTCAGCACATAACAATAGATTATCTCAAAAGGCCCTGACAACCCAACTCCTCATTGGCTTTTGTGAACCTGTTGTGTGGTGCTTAAGACCTAATTCAGGAGTTTATTGCTCGATTCTCTCTTACCATCTTCCCAGCCTGTTGAGTTATTGGAATGACATGGAAAGAGAGTCCTTTATGGAGAAAGGCAGCCAAGCAAAGTGTGAAGAATGTGGCCTATGAACAGACTTAACAGGCTTAATTTCCAGTCCTAGATCTGCACTTATAGCTAAGCAGCTTTGGACAAGTAAATTCTGCTCTCTTTATCGACCTGTTTGATGAAGGCCAGAATTGGAAAGTTCAGGCCAGTCAAAAGATATAAAATAGTCTCAATTTTCAGTTACACAGATCTCATTTATGGACAAAGCAAAACTTTCTCTTTTTGTGGGTAGGGTGGGACTGAGGGCTTTGGTGTCCAAGAGACTGGGTACTTTTCATGTCAAAATATAAGAGATTCATGCCTTTGAATGATGCACTTTTTCTACATTTTAAAGACAGAAACTCTAAACCTTACAGGTTAAAAATAAATAGATGATATATAAATAAATAGATATGATAAACACTATAACACATGTGAAAATAAAGACAAAATTTAAAATTAGGCATACTTTCTCAAATTAAAAATTAGTGGAAGAAGTCCACTTCTATAACCCTCCCCATTCCCATGAGTTAACCAATGTTGATAATGCTACCTTCTAAATGAAGTTTTCCCTGATTATCCCATTTAAAACTGTCACTCCTTCCCTCATCACTCTGACTCCCTCTTCACTTCATTTTTCCCCATAACACTTACATGCAGATGTACTATGTATTTTATCTATTTATATTTTCTCTCCCTCCTCCTCCAACAAAATGTAAGTTATATGGCTGGGATCTAAGTCATTTTTGTTCATTGATAAAACCTCAGTACCCTAGATCTTTTCTGGTATATATTATGCATTCGATAAATGAATAAGTTCTTCTTGATGTTTTTGTCATTTGTAAGACATATCTGCAAATATAAAACTATCTCTCTATATATATACATATATTTTTTTCAGAAAATGAACTCATGTTATTCTGAAATTTGTTTCACTTACCTTTCTGTTACTACTGTTGTTCCTTTTTAGAAGTTACATAGCATTCTCCTTTATGAATAATTGAACAATTCTTCTATCAGAGGCCATTTAATCATCTATCTATTTTTGCTACAATAAACTTCTGTAATGAAAATCCTTGTAGTTATTTCTAAATATGTTCAATTTTTTACAGCCCAGTTCCAAAAGTAATATTGATTAAATCAAAAGGTATGCACATTTTCCAATACCCATAATTTTATGAAATTCACACATGCAGTCTAAGAGGTCGATATAAATATACTCACATTAAGGGTAAGAAAACTGAAACTTTAATGGTGAAGTAACTTATTTAAGGATACATTGCTAGTCAGTAGCAGAGCCAAAGTCTAAATATAGACATATCTGATTCCCAGGCTTCTCCATTCTTACTTACAACTGGAATATGCTGACAGAGGAGGAAGAGGGTATTAAGCTACCTAAACTATAAAACATACTTGATTTGACATAAAACCTGAGTTCAGGTTCTACCTTTCCATTTAAAATTACCAAGCACTTAAGAAATCATTCATCCTACTGCTTAGGTGTGTGAACTTATGTAAATTATTTTACCTCTCTGAGGCTTAGATTTCTTTTTTTATATATCCCTTTGAAGGAGTACTTTTGCATTCTTTGTGAGATACCTGAGAGTAGAAGTGATGAATCATGTGGTAGATGTATTTTTAGTATTTAGAAAACCTCATACTCTTTTCTATAAAGGCTGGATGGGCCTATGTTCTTACCAGCATAGTATGAGGATCCCCCTTTTTCTCCCGCTTTGCCAGGGATTTTATTTTATTAATTATTTTTTATTGCCTCCCCCAAACCACCTATGCCCATAATCAATCTACTTCCATTCCCTGTCCCCTCTACATTTTCCCCTATTTCTTCTGGTAACCATTATTGTCTTTTTTACCAAATTAAAATGTTTATTTCTTCTACTGTTATGCATGTATTTTTTTTGTGTGTTTACATTCTGCAGATAAATGAAACTATCTGAAATCTGTCTTTCACATTTTGGCTGATTTCACTCAACATAAATACCTCAAGGTCCATTCAGTTTGTGCCACATGCCACCACTTTATCATTCTTCACAGATGTGTAATATTCCATTGAATTTATGCTCCAGTTTCTCTGTCCATTAATCTGTTGATGGGATGTTCCTACCCTTGAATAAGGGATAGCTTTCCATTTCTTTGTCTTCTATTTTCTTTAATAAGTTTCGTAGTTTTCATTATACAAGTCCTTCATTAGTTTTATTCACAGGTTTTTAATATTTCTAGCATGACTGTAAATGAAACTATAGTCCTTGTTTCCCTTTTTCTGATACAGTGTTTGCATATGGAAATGCCACTGATTTTAGCTTGTTGATTTTTATACCCTCCCACCTTACTGTATTCATTTGTTATTTATGGAATATATTATTTCTAAGTATATTATCATGCCATCTACAAATAGTGGCAGTTTCACTTCTTTCCAATTTAGATTCCTTTTATGTTTTTCTTGCCTAAATGTTTCAGCTAGGAGTTCCAGGACTATGTTGAATAGTGGTGGTGATAGTGAACATCCCTGTCTTGTTCCTGATATTAGTGAAAATATTTTCATCTTTTCATCATTGACTATGATATTGGCAGTATGTGTATCATATACAGCTTTTATAATATTTATATAGGTTCCATTTATTCCCAATTTCTTGAGGATTTTTATCATAGATGGATGTTGGATCTTTTCAAATGCTTTTCAGGCATTATTGAGATGAACATGTGATTTTTGTTTTCCTTTTTGATGATATGATGGATAGCATTTATTGATTTATGTATGTTGATCCAGCCTTGCATCCCTGATATGAAGCTTACTTGATTGTGTTGGATCATCCTCCTGATATGTTGCTTTGTTTGGTTTGCTAGGATTTTGTTGAGAATTTTTGCACCTATGTTCATCAGAGATCTCGGTCTATAATTTTCTTTCATTGTACTGTCTTTGTTTGGTTTAGGTATCAGGGTAATAGTGACCTCATAAAATGTATTGCGGAGATTTTCTTTCTCCAATTTTTTTGAAGAGTGTAAGATAAGTATTTGATATTCTATATGGTTTGGTAGAATTCACTGGTGAAACCATCTGGTCCTGGGCTTTTGTTTTTGGAGGGAATTTTTTTTTCAATTTTAGCACTTATGATTAGACTGCTTAAAGTATCTATTTCATCCTGGTTCATATAACCTTAGGAGGATATATACGTCTAAGAATGTGTCCATTTCTTCTAGGTTATCCAATTTGTTTGCATTGAGGTTTTATAGTAAATTCTTATGACTTTGTGCATTTCTGCAGTATCTGTTGTAATTTCACCTCTTTCATTTCTGACTCATTAATTTGGGTTTTCTCCCTTCTTTGTAAGCATAGTTAATATCTTTGTCAAGTTTGTTTATTTTTTTCAAAGAGTCAACTCTTGGTTTCATTGATCTTTTGGACTTTTATGTTTTCTATTTCATTTATTTCCACTTTAATTTTCATTATTTCTTGCCTTCCATTGGTTTTTGGATGCTTTTGTTATTGTTATAAAAACATTTGGATGTTTTTTTTTAGTTTCTCTGAGTTTTAGATTTCTCAGCCATAATATGAGAGTAAATAATGCCTGTCATGTCTTACAGGGCGGTTATAAATTTCAAATGATTTCCTATCTGGAAAAATACTTTTTAAACTATTATGTACTTTATACTATTGAAACCTATTCATAATCAGAACTACTTCAACCAGTTTGAACAATAATGTCTTGTTTTTTTGGTAGTGCCTGTGATCTTTACAAGAAGTCCATGAAATAAACTAAAAATAATGTCAACATTTTATAAATAAGACAACTGGTGTTAAGAGAGGTAGTATTAGTTATAATCATATGATTCTAGAGCTTGATATACCTGTAGAAATTATCTATTCCTTAAGCTTTTACACTGGGCTCCTGTTGCCCAGAGCTGCTTTCTCAAAATTTGATTGCAATTTCAAAAATATTTTTCAGATATTTTATGAGAAAAAAATATGCAAAAATGAAAAACCGGCAAACTCAACTACCTTTTAAATATACTTGAAATGAACCTATGTTTCTGGGTAATCTGTTTTGCACAAATCTCATAATAAACAACAGTCTCTACATATTTGAAATTCCTTTCAACTACAACATTGATTTGGCACTCAACGCTTGGCTTTTTTAAATCAAGCCTGCACACATCTGCTCATATCAGATTCTAACAAGCAAGTTATCCTCTACTTATCAGTATCTATAGGGATTTTCCTGAAAGTGTGCAAACAAAGTTGAATAGTGACCCTGTTATCACTAAACCTATTTAAAAACATCAGCCTTTCTGATGGTTCACGGGTGAATTGGCAGTGGAAAACCTACAGAGGATACACAATAATGTAAAGGATATAAATTAAATTTAAAAAAGAAAAAATAATAAAAACATCAACCTTTGTTAAAATGGTTTCATTGTTACTTTGATTGACTTTATTGTAAGTAAATACTATTTATTGAAATGTGATCCTCTGCAGATTTGAGTCAGATCCTTTCAGTTCATTATTTGAAAAACTTCAAGGACTTCTCATTCAGAGCAATGGCAGTCTTTACCATGACTTACAAACATGCTCCCTTTCATGACCTCTCTGACCTTCCTCTTCTACCACAACCTTCTTCCAAACCATGATGGTTTCCTCAACATTCCTAGAAAACAAGAGACATGTTCTTGCCTCAAGACTTCTGCACTGGTGTTCTTCCTCCTAGAATAGACTTCCTCCAGATATCTGCATTCTTACCTCTTTCAAGGCTTTGCCCTCCTTGACTCTCCTGTTAAAAATTGCAGCATTCTCCCAGAACTCACCATTCTCCTCCCATTAATTTTTCGATAGTATTTGTCACCATTTGAAATACTATAAATTTTATAGTCTATCCTCCCCTACTTGAATGAAATTTCCATAAGGGCATGGAATTTTGTCTGTCTCATTTACCTTTCTATCCCTAACACCTAGAACAATAGAGTAATACTCAATATATACTTGTTGAATAAGTGATTCAGTGCACTTATAAAATATACTTAAAACTAATAAAGTACTACTTGTTCATACATGTACTAAGATATTCTTTTATTTCAACATAAAAATACACACTAAGAACAATTTAAAGTCTGTTAAGTCCCAAGTTATCATATTACAAAGGGTAAGAGTGAGACCCAGAAGGGAAGAATCTCAAAAAGTTCCCATGTTAAGTGAACAAGTTTTGTCTTCTGTCTTTTGTAAGCTTTATTTATTTTAGTTACACCAGGTTACTTCTAATAACCTCTGTTAAGAGGAAACAAGGAATTCATGACCTCCAGAAGAGGACAGGTTGATCCAGATCAGAGACAAGAAAGATGCCTTAGGAAACTAGGGCAGCGAACTTTTCAAAAAATTTCTCTGAAGGCTTAAGACTCCAGAGTGAGAGATTGAAATTTTGAGGGAAAGATGAGGAGACGAATTGGTAGCCAAGGAAATCCCAGAGATACTGAGTAAATAAAATGTGTTCATTTGGCAAGGCTTTCAAGACAGCAACTATACATAGTCAGCTTCAGGATAGTTGCAACTGAGACTGCCTCCAAATATCTTTTGGCAATATGCTGGCTTCTGTACTTTCTAGCCCACTTCCAAACTGACTTTATATAATCAAGGACTCACACTCTTAAAGATCTGGGAAATATCCTCTAAGATCATATAGTCTAATAACATAATTTTATGAAGATGTTCTGTGGTCTAGTGAGCAAAAGGACTCACCCCAAAGTTTTTCAGTCAGGAAAAGTCAGTGCTGTGACTATAATTCATGGTCTCCACTAGGACCACAGAAACTCAGGGCTGGACAATATTGGATAACCATGACCATTTGATATGTAAATCACCATGAAGTGCGGATCCCACCTCTCTGAGGTTTCTGTAATGATTAAATCTCATTTACATCCCGAGACAGTCCATTCCTTTCATGTATAGTTGTAACAGTTAGAAGAGTTCATTATTTAGGGCCTCCCTGGTGGCGCAGCAGTTGAGCGCTGCGCTGTGGAGCTGTCGGCAGCATTGCGATGCGAGTTCGACGCCCGACCCGGGAGAATCCCACATGGTGCGGCAGACCTCTCCTGCCTTGCCCGCTGCTCCCATCAGCAGTGTATTTCTGATCTGCCTGTTCTGCTCTCCGCTCTGTCTCTGGTGAACCCTCTCGCTGCCCCACACCTCTGGCCTGTACCCCAGCTTGTATGTATAAATAAATAAATCTTAAAAAAAAAGAAGAGTTCATTATTTACCCTTATAATGAATTAAAATCTGTCTGTGGTTTCCACTCAGAGGTATCCATTGTATCCCTTGGGGGCATACACACTCCACCCACTCTTTCTGACCTAGCACAGCCCATTAGAGGTCCAAGAACAGCATTCACATCCCGCTAAGTCTTCTCTCTAGGCATCTCTTTCTAACTATTTTCATGGAACCTGAATTCCACACCCCTCCCAACTGTGCTCCCTTCCCTCTAGACATGCTCCTATTTTTCTGTTGTCATGCTTAAAATGTAGGAGCATGGTTTGGGAGGCAACCAAACTCACTGTACACAAACAACTAGAAATCTTGAATCCCCTTCACAAGGATATGACTGACTTCTGAGCTTCAGTTGGACAAATAAGGATCTTGGAAGTCATAACTCCCATTTTCCCAAGAAGAAAAAAGTTGAAAACCCCTTATTGGGTCTACCAAAGAATTCTGTTCACAAAGGAATTGTTTAAAATTTGGAGATACAGGGATTTGGAGCAAAAACAAGTATGGGAACAGGTACCTGTTTAAGAAATCCTAATCTGCAACTGATGAATTACTGGAAAGTTATTGAGTACAAGCCTGAGAGTTAAAATCTCCAAGGGAATCAAGTCTTAAAAGTACCCCTACACTTTCATAAGACTTATCCACCATGTTCTTACAATGAAAATTTAGAAAAATTCCCTTGTCATTCCACCAAGAAAGGGAAAAACATAGCCATTCTGGAAAAAAAATCAGCACATTCTGTTCTAAATAAAAAAGCTTGCCCTCAAGGGAACCTAACTAACAAAGGGAAGGGGAAATGCTCAACTCCAGGTTACTCTAGCCTTCCATCTTGGAGAAAAGGAAATATACAACTCCAGCTCCCTCTAGTCTTCCAAATGAATGAAGGGAAATATCCAAACTCAGGCCCACCTATAGCCTTCCTGTCTTACCTAAGCTTGATGGAAATGAAGAAGCACTTGTCAAAGTTCCAGCTCAGTTTAAATAAAATATTGAAACCTAATCATAGGAATGTGAAATGTTTTCCTCTGCCCCACACTATCCTACCACATTGATAGGGTTCACAGGTAATGATTGATTTAAAACTGCATTTCTCAGACCTCCTTGGTGGCGCAATGGGTTAAGTGCAACACTATGAAACTATTCAGCACCACTGCAGCACGAGCTGGATACTCAGCCAGGGAGATTCCCACACAGTGCAGCAGACTTCTCTTGCCCACCCACTGCTCCCCTCAGCAGTGTACGTCAGTCGATCTGCCTGTTCTGCTCCCCACTCTGTCTCTGGTGAATCCTCTCACCACCCCACACCTCTGGTCTATCTCTCAGCTTGTATGCATAAATAAATAAATCTTTTTAAAAAATAAAAATAAACCTGCATTTCTCATGGCTTACTTAAGCAGTTTCTAGGAAAACCCAAAGACAACAAAAGAGACAAAGAACAAGGATACAGGCCAAATCAGGGGCTGCTGCAAGCTTAGGCCAGGATCTGTCCTCAGCAAAGCTGAGTCTACAGTTGGGCATCAAGGATTTGCAGTTGTGATTAGACGAGATGTGCCAGCTGTACTTATACAACTCTAACACAGTAGTTCTCAAAGCGTGATATTATGTCACAGCATCAACATCACCTGGGAACTTGTGAGAACTATAAATTCTTAGCTGCATACCGAACCAATTCAATCAGAAACTAGGTGTGGGGCCCAGCCATTTAACAGTCCTACAGATGATTCTGATGTCCACTAAAGTTGAAGAATTACTGCAATAATTCCAGGCCCATTTTCTTAGGGCAAAGCCAGGTCAAGTCCATGTTCCAGGTTTTTCTGATAATAATTCTCAATGTACAATGTAAAGCCGGCACATTTTAGCCAAGAGGCATTGGTTGTACCTATGGTGAAGGCAGGTAGGTAACTGAATATAGAGGAGTATAATGACAGAGAAATAGCTTCTTAGCACCTCCATTCCCTGTCACAGTCAAGCTGTCTTTTACAAGTGTTATGGTTAATTCTCTATACAGTTTGTATTTAATCAAGACCATGACATTATTTTAGATCTGGAAACTCAAGCTTGAGTTTTCAATCTGGCAGTTTAGTTTCTTGACTTCCAACTCAAGATATCATTGGCACCTTAAACTCTGAACAGATTAAAAAGAACATATAATCTTGAGGAAGAAGAAAAGCTCCAAACAAGAAACACTGGGCCTTTCTTAAATTCTCAATTGGTTTTGTTATAAAATAAGTGAATGTGCAGCTATGTTTCCCAAAAGTCTAAAAAGTAATTGTTATAACTGAAATTCAAATGAGATTCTGAAATTTAGAATGCACTTTTAAATTTTCAAGAAAATAATTTTACTTATGATGAAATAAATATACATAACAAAAAAAACTGACCATCTCAACTAATTTTAAGTGTATATTTCAATGGCATTAAGTACATTAACAGTGTTGTAAAACCATTACCACCATTCATAGCCAGGGCTCTTTTCAACATACAAAACTGAAATTCTGTAGCCATATACAATAATCCCCTTTCCTCACCTCTCCTAACACCTGGTAACCTGTATTTTACTTCCTTCCCTAATGAATTTGACTACTATGGGTACCTCATATAAGTGGAGTCATACAGGATTTCTCTTCTTTGAGTATGGCTTATTTCACTTAGCATAATGGCCTCCAAGCTGTGGCATATGACGAAGTTTCCTTCCTTTTGAAGACTGAATGGCATTCTATTTTATGTATAGTCAGTATTTGATTTGTCTATTCAGTCATTGTGCCATCAACAGACACTTGTATTACTTCTATGTTTTGGCTATTGTGAATAATGTTGCTATGAACATGGGTATACAATATCTCTTCAAGATGTTACTTTCAATTCTTGGGGCATATATAAAGAAGTGGTGCTCAGTCATATGATAATTATATTTTTACTTACTTAAGAAACTGCCATACTTTTTCCATAGTGACTTCACCAATTTACAATCCCACCAAAAGAGTACAAGGGTTCCCATTTCTTCACATTCTTCCCAGAACTTCTGGCTTGCTTTTTGAATAATACACCTCAAATGTGTGAGTTGATATGTCAGTGTTTTTATGGTTTGCATTTTACTGATGATTGGTGATGTTGAGCATATTTTTCATGTGCTTATTGGTCATTTGTATGTCTTCTTTGGAAAAATGTCTATTAAAATCCTTTTCTGTTTTTAATCAGTTTGTTGTTGAGTTCTAGTTCTTCACATATTCTGGATATTAATCCCATTTGGGTGGACTTTGCCCACGAGGTGAAGGGTAACTTTGGGTATTTAATTTACAAACTGTATTCTCTCTCTTTTCTGTATTATACACTAATTACATTAAAGTTTCTTTTCACTAAAGGTATTATATGTTTTGTTTTGATGCAGCGAATAGAAGAACCTATTTAGAATGGGTCGGTTTGGGGGTTCTGGGGTACCCGTCACCATG
Source organism: Scalopus aquaticus (assembly GCA_004024925.1). NCBI lineage: Eukaryota > Metazoa > Chordata > Mammalia > Eulipotyphla > Talpidae > Scalopus > Scalopus aquaticus. The sequence continues at coordinate 60,055 of PVIJ01006980.1, read as the reverse complement.
CTCTGTAACAGAATGAATACATTTGTAGAGGTTTGCACTTATAAACCCTAAAGAAAATGTAATGATGTAAAGCAACTATACCTCAATAAAGATAACTGGGGGAAAATTTAAAAATAAAGGTAAAGACTGACAGTGATAGGTGCAAGGCATTCTACTTTTATGAGACTCTCAGAATGAGAGCAACTTGGCTGTTGGAGGCATCAGATTAAAATGATTCAGCACTAAGGACCTGAGGTGGCTTGAATTTTAGCCAATGTTTATCAGGATAAATACTTGCAGAGTCCTGGTTGACTCCTTCATAAGCACTTGCAGACCTGCCACATTTTAAACAAAAGTCCAGGTACGCAAGCGATTTAAGGTGAGGAGGAGATATGGTCCAGAATAACTTTATTACTCTTTTTAAAAAAATGATTTCCCACTTACTCAAAACCTTTTAACCTCAAAAGACCCTGTGGGATCCCCACCCCCCCCACCCTTTGTTCCAGGGATGTAGTTTGGTGCCAAGTTCTGGGTGAAGCTAGAATGTAGTCAGGCAGGGAGCCTCTTCCAGGACAAAAGTCTCCATATGAGGATATCTGCTGAAAACAACAGGCTGACATTATGACCAGATTAACATAACCAGCCTGACCACTTCAAGAGGAAGTTAAGTGTAAACAAGATTAGAGGTAGGATGCTTTGAGCAGTAGCAGCTCCCCCCCTCCCCCCTCCCCCTCGCTGGGCAACTTCCCCTATTCCCTGACCCCTAGCTTGTGGGAGACTATGATGCATCCCCAATACACATCTCCACCATGCACCTTCTTCTATACTGACCACCTTCCCGGAATCTAGGCTCTTCTAATAAAAGTGAGACTGGGCCAGGAAGGTGGCCATTTCTCCAGAGATATGAGTCTTGAGGCTGCATCTCCAGAGGGGTGGTCCCTCTAGGTGACCCTTTCTCTTTCACTACTTGGACTTTTGAGTCATTCTTTCTCAGTGCCGCGCCACTTCCAATGTTGCCACCCCACGAGGCGACAGGAGCCATGTAGGTGTTGGCTTACATGATCTTCACAAGAGTCCTCTAGTCTAGGTGACTGATTATGTCTCAATTTCTCTATCTCTAAAGTAAGAAGTGACATACTTCATGGCAGCTTTTTGGGGTTATTAATGAGGAAGACCAAAGCTTGAGTACAAGGGTGAGAGAATGGAGTATAGAGACAGACCAAGCTTGACTATTTTCTCTTGGCTATAAGATACTCCTTTTCCTCAGTTTCCTCACCTGGAAAGAGAAGGATTCAGCCTTCTCACAGAGATATTTCGAAATGATAAAAGAGTAACTTTAAATATTCTGTGTCATCATGCAGAGCAATCAGGAAACAGAATTCCATTATTTAGATGACTCCCTTGTCATTATTTCCTCTAGTTGAGACCTAAACCTAGAGAATGGTGGCTAGTCCATATCCAAAAATTAGTTAACCTTCCTACTTCCCAGAGGATGATTACTTACATTACTGTCCAGAGCAGAAATGTCATGACATCACCTAAACCATCGATACACATTCTCTGTCAAGTCTGCAAATGCCTGCTCAATTATTCCAGTCCAGAGCACAATGTTATGCCAGTGTTATATTATGGTCTTTGCCTGAACCATTTCTTCTTTCATGATACAGTGTTCCTAAAGTCTACACCATCATGTTTTATACAAAATGACCCTACTCTGACTGGGCCTGGCCTTAGGGCAACCAATCGTTAGACTGAACTAGAATTTATGACCTGTTTGGTGTATTACAAAAAGGTGAAGTAAGCCAATAAAATTCTCTCTGTAACTCTGAACTAGGGGATATGAAAAATAAATGACCAACTAGTAGTAGGAGTTAGAACTGAAAGTTACCAGGTTGAGTTGGAGCAAGAAATGTTATAGTGTCTGTGTTCAAACTGAAGTTTGTGAGGGAATAAGTTGGTAAGGAAGCTGCAAAATGTAGAGTGTTGGCAGTATGATACTAATAACAGTTCATTATGAACTCCAGTTATTGGAATATCTAACTTCTTAGATTCACTTCTTTTGTATCAATCCTCCTTTAGCTTTGAAAAACAGCTCTACTTAAATATCTCTGTTTCTGACTAAAACAATCACAAAACAATTATTAAGTTGCTCCTTTTTCATATTATTCCCTGCTCTAACCATACAGCCATGGAGACTGTGCAATGTGATTTGAACAGGTAGGGTCCATACCATGCAGGAACTTACCACACACCAAGCCAAAGAAGGAAAGAACATTTTTGAGTACTTATTGTATGTGATGAACTGTGCCTGCTACATCATCTCATTTAATTCCCTCAGTGATTCATCTCAAGTAACCTCAAGATATAGATAACTCTGTTTTACTGATGAGAAACTGAAGCCTCTAACAAATATTTGCTCAAAGTCAATGTTTGAAATAGGTCTGTCCGGAGCCAGAACTTGGCTCTTTTTACTATATTACACTACCTTGGTCAGTCCACTAGTTCCATAGTTCTCAAACTGAATCTATTATGAAAACATGTTACGGAATTTTTTAAAATACAGATGTCCTGCTTAAATGATACTTCCCTCTACCTTCAGTTCTGACCCTGATCTACAAGGTAGAGATCAAGCATCTGGATTTTTTAAAAGCTCTTCCCTGGTGACTTTGATAAGCCTTATCTGAAGATCAGTGTGTTTGAAAACCACTGTTTGAAATGATATTTAAGTTTAAAAGAAGCTTGCTATCATTTTTAAACCATCCCATACTTTCTTCTTCCCTACATTTATCTGACTAAAAGCAGCAATACTTTCTACCGGAGTTACTTGATATAAAGAATTGAATAACTCGGGCCTCCCTGGTGGCGCAGCGGTTGAGCACTGCCCTGTGGAGCTGTCGGCAGCTCGCGATGAGAGTTCGACGCCCAGCCACGGAGAATCCCACATGGCAGGGCAGACCTCTCCTGCCTCGCCCGCTGCTCCCCTCAGCAGTGTATTTCTGATCTGCCTGTTCTGCTCCCCGCTCTGTCTCTGGTGAACCCTCTCGCCGCCCCGTGCCTCTGGCCTATACCCCAGCTTGTATAAATAAATAAATCTTAAAAAAAAAGAATTGAAAAACTCCAGGTATGTTCACAAAGGCTCTTACATAATACTATCACTTTGAAACAACTTGCTCAGTTTCCTTAAAATAGTTGAACTTAATTGTCCTTCTTTTATAGATGAGGAAACAAAGGGCAAAGGGGTTAAGCGACTTGACTAGAGATAGCCGACAGATAAAGCCAAGATTAGAAATAGATTTTCTAGGAGACCAGTGCTTTTCTCAACTTCTCTAAGATCTTTTTCTAATTTGTAATTACAACTATTCTTTCCCCACAACCTGATTTCTTTTCAGTCTTGTCTTATTTCTTTCCAATCCAGGACCTCTGTGCCTTAGATACTCCACATAGCTTAACTAACATAAATGACCTGTGGCCTCTGTTCCAACAAAATGAGTGGGTGAGGATACTCTATGAACATGCCCCAATACGCCTCACACTATTTATGGAGGAGGGTAACAGAGTGTAATAGCAGCACATTCTTAGCCAAAATGAACCTAAAAACAGAAATTGATGCAGTTCCCTAAAGTGGCATAGACTCTTGTTCCCTGTCCATGTAATGTTTCCATTCCAGGGAACTTTATTATATAACACTATGTGAGTGGTTTGAGAAGTGCTCGGCAGAATTGACCAACACCAGAAAATCATAAAAACATGTGGTATTGTGGGAAAAACACTGGACTGGAGATCATTACACTAAGTTTCAATATCTTCTACTTTCTGGGGCTCAGTGTCCCTACACATAAATGAATAGGTTGGACTTTGTAATTTGTAAAATCCTTTTTACTTTAAAATTCTATACAATCAGTTCTTTATAGAGTATTTTGGAAGTTGCAACACTTGGATAAAGAGTGGAACCAGCTCCAAGGCTGGGCCATTAACTTGGAACAGGAAATCCAGAGAATGTAAGGGAGTTAGACAAAACTTCAAGACTGGCTTATGTCTAAAGGTATTTTTCTCCTTTCAATGTTTTAAGAAATAACAAAGTAAGCGGAAACTGAATTGGAAATTATAGACTTTTTATTCAGTAAAGGTAAATTTGGACTCCGCAAGCAGTCTAATTGACTTCTAATTTTTCTAATTAGCCTCCATTATGGTCCACTCAACTCTTACTCCTTCCTTATCAATGAGTACTCTCTTCTTTGGAATAAATTGGAAGAATTTGGCACATAAAAGGCTTATGTGGGATGTGGGAAGGTACTCTGAGAATAGATTAATATTTTGTTCTTGGCAGGGCCAGTACTGAGAAATATTTAACATTTATTTAATCAATAAACATTTCCTGAGCACCTACTACATATCAGGAACTGTTCCAGGTACTTAGAACATAGAGATGAATGAAGTACATGATGATTCAGAGCAATCACATGATCTCCTGGTCTCCTGTCTTTAGTTACACACTTCATGCCTGGCATGGACAAAACGTTAGTGTTTTGTAGGATTCTATTTTTCAAGAGGGAGCAGAGAAGTGTTTTAGTTAAGTTGCTTCTTGAATCTTACCAACTGGTTGACAAAATATATAACTTAAAGGGACTAGACAGAAAACATCAGCTATAAACCAACAATACACAATTTCCACCTGAGGGCCTCTTATATCTTCTCGATTACACTGGTTAACAATGAGATTGTTACTGACTTAAAAAGGCCCTAATCTGTAGTATCTTGGTGTGTTGAGCATGAATGTAACACTAAAATTTTTTTATTAGCTGTCGTTTCGAAGATATTTCATGTAATTCATTTTATATGTTTTACTGTGTAAATTTATCCAGTAGGACTGCAACAACATCCTAAATCAGCCTAGAATGATTTAATATTCCATTGCATTGAAAAATACCATCATGCACACATCATCCAGAGTTGATTGCATCATTTTCTGATGCAATGCAATACTACTGCCAAGCAGCTGCTGAAGTAAGCTCACGTCAACAGTGCACTATAGAAAGCCCTGTCGGAAAGTCTGAGCACTGAAAATATTTCAGACTTTGTGCGGGACAGTTTAAGCTACTGTTACACAGAACTGCTATTATTTTATCCATTTAGGAACAATACAGAACACTAATGCCTCGAAAGTGCGTTAATAGCATGGACAATTTCTGCTCTATTTGTGGGGAAGTGACATTTGCCAACCAGAAGAAAAGTATCACTTCTCAAGTGAAGAAGGCTTATCATCTTGACTTCAGATGCAAGGTTGGTGACCAAGACAAGCCTTGGGCCCCGCATATATGCTGTGCTACATGTACAATACAGCTTTCACAGTGGTTAAATGGCAAAAGACCATCAATGCTGATGCAGTCCCCATGGTGTGGAGCGAGCCAAGCAACCAAATAAAAGACTGTTACTTCTGCTTGGTTCCTCCTCTTTCCAGAGGAATAACAAAGCAAAAGAAGTCTAGAATAGTCTACCCAAACATTCCGTCTGCATTGAGACCAGGTCCACATGGTGAGGGACTTCGTATTCCAAAACCTCCAGCAGAATATTCTCTTGATTCATCTGATGAGGACAAGTGTTAGCTGACCTGTTCTTCTCCTGTTCCATCAGCATGCAGTGATGCAGATTTTCACTGTGGTGCATCATCAACCCCACACAGACTAACACAGGAAGAACTAAATAACCTGGTTTATGATTTGGATTTATCCAAGAACAAGGTAGAATTGCTAGGATCAAGATTCCAACAATGGACTCTTTTAGAATAAGATGTCACAATTACTTTATATGAAAGCAAAGTAAAGATTAAAGAGGGAGTTTTTGTGGGTCCTCAGATTTGAGACCCCTTCAAAGATGACTGGTTTAACAACTTGCTGCAGGGTGATGCGAAATAAGCATGGAATGCTTTATACCTAGGGTCTACAAACTTTCTTGGGAATGTTAGGGCAGAAATCTACAAGAAACTAGTAGAAGACATGCTGATGCAGTATCAGAAACTTGGCTACAATATGTCTCTAAAGATCCACTTCCTTCATTCCCATCTGGATTTCTTCCCTGAAAACTGTGGTATGGTTAGTGATGAACATGGCAAACGTTTTCATCAAGATATCGCATCAATGGAACAAAGATGCCAGGGAAAATGGTCCACTACAATGCTGGCTGACTACTGCTGAACATTCCCCAGAGATGCTCCTGAACAGCTGAACAAGAGACAAGTAAGTTAAGAAGTAGTCTATGCCTTGATTTTTTACAGGTATTAACCATAGGCCTATTACTATTGGCATGCATTTCATGATGTAAACATCAATTTATAGCAGATTATAAAAAAAGTAGAGCCAAAATTAGAATTGACTGTCATATTCATGTTGAGCACATAAATATTGATAGGAAATGACTAATTTTATTTCAGTAACATGACTTTTGTAAAAATTTGTTGACCAGTGTTATAAATGACTTAGTCTAAAAATTCCAAAGAATACATCCCTAGCTCTTGATTTAACCATTCTTATCATTTGATGATTCTTTCCACTACCCAGCCTTACTCTTTTTCTCTGATAAAAATAAAACTATCTTTCTACAGGATAATAACCTAAGCATCTCCCAGGTTTAAGGAAGGAAAAGTTCAGGGTGGGTAGCTATAATAAAATGAAAGAGCCATCTGCCTAAAAGACAGAGTTTTGGAAGCTAGAACCACTGTCCCTTTCTACCTAAAGAACCCCTATCTACCTCTACAAAACTATTTTTTTGTTCACTACTAGGAGCAAGTTATGGTGATTTATCATAAAGATGTGGAATGAAGGCATCTAAGGGGTGTAGGCATTTATATCTTTTCCTGTTTATTCTTCCCAAGGTGGGCCACATGTTTTCTGTTCTGGAATCATGGCTCCAAGATTTCTCTAGTTGCTATCACTCTAGGCCTGGATGATACTGGGTCTTAAGGTCAGAAACATGATCAATCAGAACCCATCTCACATTATTTCATAGAAGCCAATAATAAAACACAGAAGAGAAATAAAAAGAAAAAAGGATGAAGAAGCACATCAAGAAATATCTGACACCACGAGGAAAGGAAATGTAAGACTCATAGAAATCCCAGAAGGAGAAGAGAGAGAGAAAGGATGATGTCACTTATATATGGAATACAGAGAAACAAAACAAAGGACCAGATATAACCGAGCCAATAGCACAATTGTTTGTGGTGGAGAACTATGGGTTTCTTGGTGGTGGTTGTGGTGTGTTGACATATACCTGAAGGAGTTGATACTATAGCTCTATGTCATATACAATGTTGTAAATCAGTATTACCTTAATTAAAGTAAGGACGGAGGGAGGGAGGAAGAACGGAAGGGAGAAGGCTTTTAAAAAATCCTTACAGAAAGGTATTTATCAGATTTTTACATATTAATTTTTATGTGGCCTTTGCTTTTCTAAGCATATGAGAAATATTACATAACTTAACCCTCATAACAATCCTCAAAACGGAGGTATAAGAAATGCCCAGGGTCACACAGGTATAAAGTAGCAGAGTGAGGATCCAAATCCATGTACTTTGACTTTAGCATCTGTGTTCTTAACCACTGTACCACACTTAGTACCTGCCATATGCTAAGCACTTTTTTAGATTTCCATAAGTAACTCTTAACGATACTATGCTTCTCACAAATTGGTCATAGAATCTACAAGACTGGAATTATGTTCAGATGAATTGGACCCTAATGTTGACTCGGTCAATTCCCTTTCTCTCTGACCCTGTTTTATCACCTGTCAAATGGAGAAGTTGAACCAGATTGTATCTTTCTAGGCTTCTTAGCATCAGTGAAGAGATTATGTTCATTTGGTTTAAAAAATAGAGTTATCTACCTCATGGACACTCTTAGCATCTCATCTATTTGCCAAGAGGACAATCAAAGATAGTATTTACAATCTGATCAGCCTTTTGAAAAAGAAAAAAAAAACTACTCACAAAGCCAATTGACCCTGGTCACCATGTAAATTGTGCCCACTCACATCAACAACTGTGCTCCCCATGTTCCTTGCAATGATTTACCCAAATTTCCAGACACAAACTCACCCTTTAAGACCCAGCTCAAAATCACCTGCAGGAAGCCCTTAAGTCCACCCTGATCACCCACAGATTCAACTAGAATGTGACTCTCAAGAACGATGAATATTTTAACACTAACCACATTGATTTTAAGATCTGTGTTTAAGGCTATGCTAGACTGCCTGCCTGCTAAATAATTACCATATGCCAAGCTCTCTGCTAGATGGTTTCTGTAAGTAGTCCTTAACAATATAATGCCCACAAATATTATGCTTTCTGGTGTGAGCTCCTTGAGGTATAGTATCTTTTTTATCCGTACTTTGTTGCCATAGTGAATAGCACAATGTCTGGCAGATTACCAGTTCATTCAGCAGGAGTTTATTAAAAATAATCTCAGAAGAGCCTTCTGAAGGTCACTGTAGCTCCACCTTATGACCTGACAAGGTCTACCCACAATAAGCATCATCTCTCCTTACCTCCCTTTGTGTTTCATCTGATACTCTGAGGTGAGAAATAGACATCCTACGGTTTCCTCTACCTATGGTATTTGTTTGGCATGCCTCAAGCAACCAAACTTATTCTTACCTAAATCTGCCTCCCTTCCTGCAGGGGAAATAAGATGTGGTCTGAGTCTGGAGCAAGGTTTGTTCATAGAGCATATTCAAGACACTTTGAACTGGTTTCTAAGATTCATCCTAGTGGACGAGATTTCCTATGTTCAGAGTGAAAAAATTATACAGTTTTCTATAGCCAGTGTAGTAAAAATAAGAGAGTATTTGGAGTGCAGATGATTAATTGATTGTGCTAGAGAGCAAGGAAAGTGAGAACATTTCAGAGGTTATCTTAATGGAGACAATGTTGACAAAGAATGACTCCCTATAAAATTAATGGGAAAAAGGATATCTGGGAAAAATGAGCGTTCCTATTCTTATTCTTCTACCCTCCAGTTAAACCCAAATATTAGACAAATTTAATCAGCTAATAGTAAGAACTTACTATGTAACAGGCTCTTCATTATGAAATTTAAACAGGATGAAGCTGAACAAATCACAGTCCCAATACTCAAGTTATATAGAAGAATCCTCCATGAGTTTATCTTGTCAGATGGTGTGTTTGAATCTTCCCAACCCCTTCTCAATTGATGTAATATCCTGTAGCCCTCCAAAATAGCAAAGTTCAAAGTGAAATTTAACCTGTGGCCTATATCAGTCTTCTAAATCTCTCATTTCTCCTGTGACTTTGGTTTCTTATATTTTCTTTCCGAGAAATGCAGAATCAAAATCACAATGAGATTAAACTTCACACCTGTGAGAATGGTCCATATTATTTTTTTAATATAATTAGTTATTCATATATATTTTATATCATTGTTCATTTTTGTATGATGTTTGCTTTCTCCTCTCATGAGTAATCCCGCAAAAATACCCACCACCAATTCACCCGTGCACCATTGCCATAGTCCCATGTGTTCTTCCCTCCCCTGCTTTGATCCGTCTACCTCCCCCACCCTGCAGAATTAACAGTTGCCTCATAATTTTGTTTTGTTTATTTTTTTAATTGTTATTATTTTCCCCTGATCCCTTATTTGGTTCCCCTCTATTCCTCCTATAAGTGAAACAATCCAGTATTTTTCTTTCCCCTTCTGACTTATTTCACTGAGCATAACCCATTCTAGCTCCATCCAAGATGCTGCATGAATTTATCTTTTTTGATTGCTGAATAGTATTCCACTGTGTATATATACCACATCTTCTTGATCCAGTCATCTCTTTTGGGGCATTTGGGTTGTTTCCAAGTTTTAGCTATTGTAAATAATGCTGCAGTAAACATAGGGGTGCAGGTATCTTTCTGATTAAGGTGTTTGTGTCCTTTGGGTAGATTCCTAGGAGTGGAATTTCTGGGTATGGTAGCTCCATTTTTAGTAGTTTGAGGAACCTCCACACAGTTTTCCATAGTGGTTGGACCCACTCACTCAGTTTGCATTCCCACCAACAGTACAGGATAATTCATTTTTCTCCACATCCTTGCCAACAATTGTCTGATTTTTTTTTTAATATGTGCCACTCTCACTGGTGTAAGGTGGTATTTCATTGTGGTTTTGATTTGCATTTCCCTCACCATAAGGGATGTTGAACATTTTTTCATATACCTGTTGGCCATTTGCATTTCCTCTTTGGAGAAGTGTCTTTTTAGCCCTTCTGCTCATTTTTTGACTGTATTGTTACTTTGTGTTTGTCGAGTTGTGTGAGGTATTTGTAGATCTTTGTGATCAGTTCCTTATCAGTTGTATGGAGTTCAAAATTTTTTTCCTAATCATTAAGGTGTCTCTTTGTTTTGGCTAATGTCTCTTTTGCTGCAGAGAAGCTTTCTGTTTGATGTAATCCCAGATGTTTATCTTTTCCTTCACTTTCATTGCTTTGGGGGATGAGTCATTAAAGATGTTACTGAGATGCATGTCATGTAGTGTTTTACCTATCTTTCTTCTATATATTTTATGGTTTCAGATCTTATTTCAATTCTTCTATGTATTTTGATTTTTGTGCATGGTGTAGTCTAGTCTCATTCTTTTGCATGTGGTGGTCCAGTTTTCCCAACATCATTTATTGAACAAACTGTGCTTATTCCACTGCATATTCTTTGCCTCTTTGTCAAAGATTAGTTGTCCATATATGAGTGGCTTTATTTCTGGGTTTTGCATTCCATTCCATTGGTATGTGTGTCAGTTTTTGTTCCAGTACCATATTGTTTTAATTGTTATGTTTTTGTAGTATATTTTGCAGTCTGGGAGTGTGATAACTCCATTCTTCTTCTTTTCAGTCAGGAGAGCTTTGGCTATTTGCTGTATTTTCTGGCTTCATGTGATTTTCATCAATCTTTGTTCTGTTTCTTTGAAGAATGCCTTTGAGATTTTTATCGGGATTGTGTTGAATCTAAAAATTGCATTCAGTAGGATGGCCATTTTTTAATGTTAGTTCTTCCATTCCATAAGCAGGGGATATCTTCCCATTCCTTTTGTCTTCTATTTTTTTTAATGTTTTATAATTTTCTTTGTATAGGTCATCCACCTACTTGGTTAAGTTTATTCCAAGATATTTGATTATGTTTCAGTTGTAAATGGGATGGTTTTCTTAATTTCATCTTTTTCATATTGATTGTTTGCATATAGGAAGGCTACTGGTTTTTGTGAGTCGATTTTGAATCCTATTAATTTACTAAACTGATTTATTATTTTAATCAGTTTTTCTGTGAAGTTAGAGTCTGCAAATAGTGATAGTTTTACTTCTTCTTTCCCTATTTGGATTCCTTGTATGCCTTTCTCTTGTCTTGTTGCTCTGCCTAGAATTTCCAGTATTAAATTGAAAAGTAGTGCTGAGAATGGACAACCTTTACTTATTCCTGATTCTAAAGAAAAGTCTTTCAGCTTTTTACCTTGAGAGTATTGTTGGATGTGGGTGTGTTGTATATGGTTTTTATCATGTTAAGTTATATTCCTTCTATTCCAAGAGTTTCAAGGGCCTTCATCATAAATGGATGTTGAACTTTGTCAAGTGATTTCACAGCATCTATTGATATTATCATATATTTTTTATTTATTTTTGTTGATGTGTTGGATTACAGTAATTGATTTTTGGATGTTGAACCATCCTTATGCCCCGGGAATAAATCCCACTTGGTCGTGATATAGTATCCTTTTTTTTTTAAAGATGTATTTATTTATGCATACAAGCTGGGGTACAGGCCAGAGGCGTGGGGCGGCGAGAGGGCTCACCAGAGACAGAGTGGGGAGCAGCACAGGTGGATCGATGGAAATACACTGCAGAGGGGAGCAGCGAGCGAGGCAGGAGAGGTCTGCCGCGCCACGTGGGAATCTCCCTGGCTGGGTGTCGAACTCACGTTGCCGCTGCCGACAGCTCCACAGTGCAGCACTTAACCGCTGTGCCACCAGGGAGGCCCATGATATATTATCCTTTTGAAGCATTGTTGGATTCTCTTGGCAAGGATTTCATTGAGTTTTTTTGCATCACGGTACATTAGATAGATTGACCTGCGGTTTTCTTTTTTTGTGTTCTTTGTTTGGTTTTGGTATTAGTATAATATTGGCTTCATAAAACTTGTTTGGTTGTATTCCTTCTTTCTTAATTTTTTGAAAGTATTTTTGTAGGGTAGGCACCAGTTCATTTCAAAACACTTGGAAGAATTAATTTATGAAGCTGTCTGGTCCTGGGCTTTTGTTTTGGGGGAGGTTTTTGATAACCATTTCAATTTCAGTGCTTGTAATTGGTCTATTTAGGTGTTCTGTCTTCTTTATCTAGCTTTGGCTGATTATATAGTTGTAGGAATTAGTCCATCCCTTCTAGGTTGTTGATCTTGTTTGCATATAAATTTTCATAGTAATCTCTGATTATTCTTTTGATTTCTACTGAGTCTGTTGTAATTTCTCCTCTTTTGTCTATGATCCTATTTATTTGTTTTTTCTTCCATTTTGTTCCTTCATGAACCTTGCTAGAAGTTCGTCTATTTTTCCATAGAACAAACTTTTGGATTCTTTGTTCTTTTGGATTGTTTTTTATTATTTTTTTCGTTTATTTCTGCTTTGATTTTTATTATTTCCTTTCTCCTACTGGTTTTTGGAGTTGTTTGTTGTTGTTATTGTTCTTTTTCTAGTTTTTTGAGATGGCAGATAAGTTTCTTTGAGTTCTTTTTTTTTTTAAAGATTTATTTACTTAGGCATACAAGCTGGAGTACAGGCCAGAGGTGTGGGGTGGCGAGAGGGTTCACCAGAGACAGAGTGGGGAGCAGACATAACAGGCAGTTCAATGGAAATACACTGCTGAGGGGAGCAGCGGGCAAGGCAGGAGAGGTCCGTGTTGCCATGTGGGAATCTCCCCGGCTAGGCGTTGAAGTCCCGTCGCCACTGCCAACAGCTCCACAGAACAGCACTTAACCGCTGTACCACCAGGGAGGCCCTCTTTCTTCTTTCTTAGTCTGAGCTTGTATTACCATATGTTTTCCTCTTGTTACTGCTTTTGCTGTCTCCCATACATTCTGGGAAGTTGTGTCTTCATTATTGTTCCTCTCAAATTTTTTTATTAATTTATTCTTTGAGCTCCTCTTTAATCCAATATTCTTCCAATAGTGTGAGGTTGAATTCCATGAAGTGGGATGGTTTTTTGCTTTATTTTCATGGTTTATTTCTAGTTTGATGCCTTTATGATGAGAGAAGATATCTGGTATTATTTTGATCTTTATATATCTGCTAATGTTTGTCTTGTGGCCCAGTATGTGATTAATCCTGGAGAATGATGCACCTGCACTTGTAGAAAATGTGTACTCAGATTTTGGGGGATATAGTGTCCTATGTGTTAAGCCCGTGACGTCTAGGTTTTTACTTAGGGCTCTAGTGTCCATGTTTATATTTTGTCTTGTGGATCTGTCCATTGGTGAGAGTGGATGTTGAAGTCTCCTAATATATATGCATTTTCTCTAATGTCTGTTTTCAGAGCTCATAATAATTGTCTGATATATTTTGCTACTCCTTCATTTGGTGAGTATATGTTGATGAATGTTATATCTTCCTGATGTATTGCCCCCTTAATCATAACGTAGTGTCCATCTATGTCTCTTTTAACCTTTTTTACTTGAAGTATATTTTATCTTATATAAGTATAGCTGTACCTATTTTGTTCCAGTTACTTATAGGATCATCTTTGAACCTTTTACTTTCAGTCTATATTTATCTATTTTAGTTAAGTATGTTTCCTGGAGACAGTGGAAGGTTGAATTTTGTTTTTAATCCAGCTTGTTACTCTGTCTTTTTTTTTAAAGATTTTAAAATTTTTTTTATTTATACATACAAGCTGGGGTACAGGCCAGAGGCGTGGGGCGGCAAGAGGGTTCACCAGAGACAGAGTGGGGAGCAGAACAGGCAGATCAGAAATACACTGCTGAGGGGAGCAGCGGGCAAGGCAGGAGAGGTCTGCCGCACCATGTGGGATTCTCACTGGCCGGGCCTCGAACTCGCGTCGCCGCTGCCAACAGCTCCACAGTGCAGCACTTAACCACTGCGCCACCAGGGAGACCCTCTTTCTTTTTCTATTTTGGTTCTTTATAGATCTGTATCTTTGAGTGTACTGATTCATTCTTCCCTTTCATCAAATCTGGGTTTTTTTGGTGATTTTTCAGAGTTCATTAGCTCTTTTAATATCTTGCATTTCCTTCATTTCCTTCTTTAAAGACTCAATTTCATTTTTCTGTTCATTAGTTATATTTCTCATGTCATCCTTCATCTTTTCATCTTCTTTGTTTTTTTTTTTTTTTAATCATGGAGATTCTAAATTCTCTATTTGATAGGTAGAGAAGTTCTTCCATGTTATTGTTGCTGAGTTCTCGGGACTGATTTATTTTTTGTGGTGTGTCCTTCTCCAGAGGGTTTGCTTGGTTATTTGTATTTTTCCTTCTTTCTGTTATTTGTTTCCTAATTTGTTCTACGCATTGGGCCACTGTGCCTCTGGTACTAGCTGATATCTCTTTGGTGTGCTCCTTCTGGGATGTCAGGAACTAGTGGTCAGAACAAGTCAGGCACTCTTATACCAGACTCCACATGGGTATGATGCTGTGGATGTTTTGATGGATGCTGTTCCTGAAGATCACTGAGACTCTATAGGCTGCTGGTCTCTTCCCCTACATGCCTGTCTTAACCTTTTTTTTTCTGAGCCCTTCCTCTGTCATTATTCAGTTCCAGAATAGGATGGCAGGGTTGCTGGCTTCCAACAGCCCCACCAGCAGCCCGGCACTTTCCTTGAACCCACAGTTCATCTGGTTTCAGAGCCCTCCTCTTTTACTCAGTCCAAAAAGGGGGCAAACCCTTCAGTAACCTTGTGCAAGCCTGTGCTTTTCTGCTCAACTTTGTTTGTAGAGCTCTCCCTCTCTTTACTCACTTCCAGAAGAGGATTGCTGGGTTGCTGGCTTCTAAGAACCCAATCAGTAGGGCCACATCTCCTGGAACCCAGAGTTCACCTTGATGGTAGAACCCTCCCTCTTTTCTACTCCATTTTAAAAATTAAAAAAAAAAAACAGAAACAACAAGTGCTGTCAGAGATGTTGAGAAAATAGAACTCTCTTCACTGCTGGTGGGAATGCAAAGTGCTCCAGCCAACATAGAAAGCTGTGTGGAGGATCTTCAAAACACTAAAAATGGATCCACCATATAACCTAGCTATTCCATACCTTGGAATCTACTGAAAGGATGCAAAAACACTAACTTGAAAAGAAATGTGCAACCCTATGTTGATCGCAGCACTATTTACAATAACCAAGATATAGAAACAGCCTAAATGCCCCCAAACAGATGACTGGATCAAGAAGATGTGGTATATATACACAATGGAATACTGTTCAGCAATCAAAAAAGATAAACTCATGCCATTGGCAGCAACATGGATGGAGCTGGAAAGAATTACACTAAGCAAAAAGAATTCAGAAGGAAAAAAGATAAATAGCAGATGATTTCAATTATGCCTGGAATATACAGAAATGAAACAAATGGTTAGCAAGAAAAAAGAAAAATTGCTGGTGATGGTTCCACTGGTGAACAGGTGGTGGATAACTTATGGGGACCACACAATAATGTAAAAGATATAAATAACAAAAATAAATAAAATGTCTATTAAAAAATGCAAGGTGATCTTAGGTCTGAGGTGTACAAGAAGGAAGGGGAGAAAAAAGGGTCAAAATGGGAGGAAAGAGCACAAGGGACTATGGTGGTGGGAAAACTACAAGGAAATCCAAGGGGAGAAACCAAATACTATCTAAAAATTATGTAGGAAAACAATAGTAATAAAAAAGAATAATGGGTATCCAAGAAGTAGAAGAGAGAGTGAAAAAACAGGCAGGTTATACAAGGAAGTAATACAGGAAAACTTCCCACACTTTGGAATAAATTAAATGTACCAGTTCATGAAGGTTAAAAAAAAAAAAACTGGTTACCTAAACACTAAGCTACATAGTGAAACTAGCAAGGGTTCAAAACAAAGAACATATATTGAAAGTGGCTAAGGAGGAAAAGTTGGTAATAAATAAAGGTTTTTCCATAATGCTTACATAACTTCTCAGAAGAAATGCTACAAACAAGGAATATATAATACAGAATGGAATGAGGTATTCAAAATATACAAAGGTAAAGTCATCAGAAAAGAATATTGTTATATCTTGCAAGAATATTATTCAGATATAAGGGCTAAAGGACTTCCTTTACAAAGATAGACTCGTGAAATATACAAACATTAACTTCCCTTACAAGAAATGCTTAAATGAACATCCCTATCTAAAAAAAAGTTAAGAAAATATGCAAAAAATATATATAAGACAATAAGACCAGAAAAGTAAAGACAAAATGACAGTAGCATATATCCATATAACAATAGCCACTCTAAATGTACATGGAAGGATCACACCAATCAAAAGTCACAAAGTGGTTGACTGAATCAGAAAAAAAAATATAACTTTCCATTGTCTTCGGGAGACTAAGCTCCAAGGATAAGACATTCTCAATGAAAATTAATGGAAAATAATCCAACAAGCAAATGGAACCCAAGAAAGACGCATTGTTATTGGATGAAATTAAATTCCAGGTGTAAAAGTTAACACTGGTCAACAGTGAGATCGCTATTGACTTAATTAAAAAGGTCCTAATCTCTAGTATCTTGGTGTGCTGAACATGAATGTAACACTAAAATTTTTTTATTAGCTCTCATTTTGAAGATATTGCATATAATTAATTTTATATGTTTCACCATGTAAATTTATCCAGTAGGACTGCAACAACATCCTAAATCAGCCTAGAATTATGTCATATTGCAAAGCATTGCATAATACCATCATGCACACATCATCCAGAGTTAATTGCATCATTTTCTGATGCAATGCAATACTACTGCCTGGTGGCTGCTGAAGTAAGCTGACGGTAGCAGTGCACACTATAAAGCCCTGTCTGAAAGGTTGAGCATTGAAAATATTTTGGACTTTGTGAGAGACAGTTTAAGCTACTGTTACACAGAACTGCTATTATTTTATCCATTTAGGAACAATACAGAACACTAATGCCTCAAAAGTGTGTTAATAGCATGGACAATTTCTGCTCTATTTGTGGGGAAGTGACATTTGTCAACCAGAAGAAAAGTATCACTTCTCAAGTGAAGAGAGCTTATCATCTTTACTTCATATGCAAGGTTGGTGACCAAGACAAGCCTTGGACCCCGCCTAGATGCTGTGCTACATGTACAACACAGCTTTCACAGTGGTTAAATGGCCAAAGACCATCAATGCCGTTTTCAATCCCCATGATGTGGAGAGAGCCAAGCAACCAAATGAAAGACTGTTACTTCTGCTTGGTTCCTCCTCTTTCCAGCAGAATAACGAAGCAAGAGAAGTCGAGCACAGTCTACCCAAACATTCCGTCTGCATTGAGACCAGTTCCACATGGAGAGGGACTTCCTATTCCAGAACCTCCAGCAGAATATTCTCTTGATGCATCTGATGAGGACAAGGGTGAGCCGACTTGTTCTTCTCCTGTTCCATCAGCATGCGGTGATCCAGATTTTCACTGTGGTGCATCATCAACCCCACACAGACTTACACAGGAAGAACTAAATGATCTGGTGTGTGATTTGGACTTATCCAAGAGCAAGGCAGAATTGCTAGGATCAAGACTGCAACAATGGAATCTTCTAGAAGATGTCACAATGACTTTATATCGAAAGCACCACCAGCAGTTGAAGCCTTTCTTCAGAAAGCAAAGGACTCTGGTATTCTGTCCCGATATTGAGGGCCTCATGAATGCCTTAGAAGTTATCATGCCCACAAGAATGGAGACTCTTTCTAGACTCTTCGAAACTGAGTCTTAAGGCTGTGCTTTTGCTCAATGGAAACTGTCTTCCATCTATTCTATTACTGAACCACTGTAGAGACAAGCGAAGAAATCTAAGAAGTAGTCCATGACTTCATTTTCTACAGGTATTAAACATGGGCCTATTTCTATTGGCATGCATTTCATGATGTAAACATCCATTTATTGCAGATTACAAAAATACTGGAGCCAAAATTAGAATTTGACTGTCATATTCATGCTGAGCGCATGCAAATTTATAGGAAATGACTAATTTTATTTCATTAACATAACTTTTGTAAAAATTTGTTGACCAGTGTAATTAAAGACTGGTATAGACATTATATAATGATTAAGGAATTGATGCATCAGATAGACATAACTTCATAAAAATAAATCAAATGAAAGAGCACCAAAATATATAAGATAACTATTAAAAGCCTAAAAACACACATTGGCGATAACAAAATATTGATGGAGGATTTCAACATTCCACTTACATCAATAGACATATCCACCAGACAGTAAATCAATCAGGAAACAAGAGCCTTAAATGAGGAATTAGATCAGATGAGCCAATTAGATATGTATAGTGCACTACAGCTCCAAAGAGCTGAATATGTGTTTATCTCAAGTGCACTTGGAACATTTTTCAGGGAAAATCATATGTTCAGTCACAAAACAAGTGTCAATAAATTCATAAAGATTGAAATCTTATAAAATATCTTTGCTGAGCATAATGGCATGAAAACAAATCAATCCCAACAAGAAATTAGGAAACACTTCTAATAGATGGAGGTTGAAAAACACATTACTGAATGGCTGTTGGGTTAATAAAGAAATAAGACATTTTAAAAATACTTGAAGACAAAGGAAAATGAAGACGTGACCTAGCAGAACCAATGTTATGCAGCAAAAGCAGTTCAAAGAGGAAGTATATAGCCATACTGACCCATACTATGGAACAAAAATGAAACTCAAATAATTTAATCTTATACCATAAGGAAGGACAAATGAAACCGAAGGCTGGTAGAAGGAAGGAAATAATAACAATTACAGTGGAAATAAATAAAAGAGAAGTAAAAAAATATAGATTAAAAATGCCAATGACGGGCCTTCTTGGTGGTGCAACGGGTTGAGCACAGCGCTTTGAAGCTATCCAGAGCCATTGCAGCAGGAGTTCGATACCCAGCCAGGGAGATTCCCACATGGCGTAGCAGACCTCTCCTGCCTCGCCTGCTGCTCCCCTCAGCAGTGTACTTCAGTCAATCTGCCTGTTCTGTTCCCCACTCTGTCTCTGGTGAATCCTCTCACCACCCCACACCTCTGGCCTACATCCCAGCTTTTATGCATAAATAAATAAAAATCTTTTTAAAAAAGTCAATGAAACCCAAAGCTGGTTCTTTGAGAAAATAAACAAAACAGACAAACATCTAGCTAGTCTCAGAAAACTATAATAGAATCAGAAATGATTGAGAAGTTATTACAAATATTTCAGAAATAGAGAGGATCATAAGAGACTCTTATAAATATCTTTATGCCAACAAAATGGAAAATTTGGAAAACATCCAATATTCTACATTCACACTAAATATATGGGGGGTCCCTTTCCTCTACATCTTGCCAGCACTTACCGTTTCTGGTCTTTTCAATAGGGCCATTCTCACAGTTGTGAGATGGTATACCATTGTGTTCTTGATTTGCATTTCTCTAATAATAAGTGATGATGAAAATTTTTTCATGTGCCTCTTTGCAGTCTGAATGTTATCTTTGAAGAAGTGTCTGTTTAGTTCTTCTGCTTATTTTTGATTGGGTTATTTGTTTTATTTTTGTAAAGTTTTATGAGTTCTTTGTATAACTTTGATAACAGTCCTTTGTCAGAAGTATGGTGTGCAAATATTTGTGCCTATTCAGTAGGGTGACTTTTTGTTTTAAGTTATGGTTTCTTTCACTATACAGAGCTTTTTAGTTTGATGTAGTCCCAGTTATTTATGTTCTCTTTTGTTTTCCTTGTTGTTAGGGATGAAACCTTCAAGGCATCAGTAAACCTTATGTTGTGAAATGTTTTCCCTATGTTTTCTTCTATGTGTTTTGTGGTTTCAGGTTTTACATCCAAGTCTTCTATCCATTTTAAATTGATATTTGTGCATGACGTGAGATGGTGTTCTAGGGTCATTCTTTTGCATACAACTGTCCAGTTTTCCCAACACCATTTATTAAAGAAGCTATCCTCTTCCAGTGTGTTATTGGTTCCTCTGTCATAGACTTTAACTGATATGTGGACTATAAAGTAACTAAACTAAGAGTCAGATAAAGACAAGCTTAAAAATTAGACCTTGACAGCTGCTATGGAATTGAGGCACCAGAGTAAGAGGTAAGAATGAAGAGGGAGGGAAGCATAATGGACTATGGTGGTGGACTACAGGTGATTTGGTGGTGGACACACCACCACCACTACCAGGTTTTCATACCTGATTGAGAGATGTGGATATACAAATATTACCTTATTTAAAAATAAATAGTAATAATATTTAAAAAACAAATTATACAAAATAAATCAATTTTTAAAAATAAATAAGCAGCAAAGCATATGAAATATTTAGTCAATGAATACTATAATGCACTGTAAAAAGAAATAGAAGAAAACACAAAAAATTGATATATACTTCATGTTCATGAATTGGAAGAATTAACATTGTTAAAAATCTATCTCACACAAAGAAATTTTCAGAATCAATGTCATCCCTATCAAAATTCCATCAGATTATTTCAAAGGAACAGAGCAAACATTATTGAGATTTGTGGAGAACCTCAAAAGAACCCAAAGAATAAATTGATTTTGATAAAAGAAAGGAGAATGCAGGTATCTCATTTCCAGAAGTCATACTATATCAGAAGGTTACAGTGTCAAACAATTGTGTTATTTTAATAAACACAGTCACACAGACCAATGGAAAAGAACTGAAGTTCCATAACTAAAACCACATTTATATGGATAGCTAATGTATAACAAAGGAGCCAAGAGTATACAATAGAAAAAGGAAAGTCTCTTTAACAAATGGTGCTGGGAAAACTGGTGCAAAAAAATGAAACTAGAACACTCTCAGACAATACACAAAAATTAACTCACAGTGGATTAAAGGTTTGGTTGTAAGGGATTCTGATAGAGGGAAACATATTTAAATCACTCCATGTCATTGGCTTCAGGATGATTTGGGTGACTTAATTCCAACATCAAGGAAAACAAAAGCAAAAATGAATGAATGGAACTACATCAAGCTAAAAAGCTTATGCACAGTAAAGAAGCTGTCATTAAAACAAAAAGACACCCTACTGAATGATAGAAAATATTTGCATATCATTCCTCTAACAAAGGGCTCATATCCAAGATCTACAGAGAACTCATATAATCCACCAAAAAGAGAACAAAAAACCCAATAAAAAAATGGGCAGAACAGCTAAATAGAGCCTTCTCCAAAGAAAACCTGCAGATAGTCAACAGGCATATGAAAATATATTCAGCATCAGATATCATCAGGGATATGCAAATTAAAACAATTTTATACCACTACTCCCTGAGTAGTGGCCATATAAAAAAATAATAATTGCCAAGGGTGTGGATTTGAAGGAAACTTTGGATGCAATATTTTGGGAATTCAGTCAGGTCCAGAACCTATGGAAAACAGGATGGAAGTTCCTCAAAATATTAAAAATAATTTACCGTGATTCAGCATTCGAACTCCTAGTAATACCTAAAAATACAAAATCACTAATTTGAAGAAATATTTGCACTCCTGTGTTCATTGTATTGTTATTTACAATAGTCAAATTACACTGGTCAACAAATTTCTACAAAAGTCATGTTACTGAAATAAAATTAGTCATCTCCTATCAATTTGTATGTGTTCAAAACGAATATGACAGTCAAATTCTAATTTTGGCTCTAGTTTATTTGATAATCTGCAATAAATTGATGTTTACATCACGAAAAGCATGCCATGAGTAATAAGCCTATGGTTAATACCTGTAAAAAATCAAGTCATAGGGGCCTCCCCGGTGGCGCAGCGGTTAAAGTGCTGCGCTCTGGAGCTGTCGGCAGCGGCGACGCGAGTTCGACGCCCGGCCGGGGAGAATCCCACATGGTGCGGCAGACCTCTCCTGCCTCGCCCGCTGCTCCCCTCAGCAGTGTATTTCTGATCTGCCTGTTCTGCTACCCGCTCTGTCTCTGGTGAACCCTCTCGCCGCCCCACAGCTCTGGCTTGTACCCCAGCTTGTATGTATAA
>PVIJ01006980.1:0-37748 GCA_004024925.1 Scalopus aquaticus | reverse complement strand
CAAGTCATAGACTACGTCTTAGATTTCTTCACTTGTCTTTTGTACAGCTGTTCAGGAATAGAGTAGATGGAAGAGGGTTTCCATTGTGCAAAAGCACAGCCTTAAGACTCAGTTTCGAAGAGTCTAGAAAGAGTCTCTATTCTTGTGGGTCATGAGTGATTTCTAAGGCATTCATGAGGCCCTCAATACCAGAACAGAATACCACAGTACTTTCCTTTCTGAAGAAAGGCTCCAACAGTAGAAGAACAAGTCGGTTCACCCTTGTCCTTATCAGATGAATCAAGAGAATATTCTTCTGGAGGTTCTGGAATAAGAAATCCCTCCCCATGTGGAACTGGTCTCAATGCAGATGGAATGTTTGGGTAGACTATTCTGGACTTCTTTTGCTTCCTTATTCCGCCTGAAAGAGGAAATTGTCAATGCTATTAATGCACTTTCAAGGCATTACTGTTCTTTTCTTCCTAAATGGATAAAATAATAACAGTTCTATGGAACAGTAGCTTAACCTGTCTCGCACAAAGACTGAAATATTTTCAATGCTTAACCTTTCTGACAGGGCTCTCTCTAGTGCACTGTTAACATCAGCTTACTTCAACAGCAACCTGGCAGTAGTATTGCACTGCATCAGAAAATGATGCAATCAACTCTGGATGATGTGTGCGTGATGGTATTATGCAATGCGATGCAATATTACATCATTCTAGGCTGATTTAGGATGTTGTTGCAGTCCTACTGGATAAATTTACACAGTGAAACATATAAAATTAATTATATACAATATCTTGAAAACGAGAGCTAATAAAAAATTTTGGGGGTTATATTCATGTTCAGCACACCAAGATAATACAGATTAGGGTCTTTTTAAGTCAGTAACGATCTCACTGTTGACCGGTGCTATAGAAGCAACCTAATGCCTATAATCAGTGCATTAGATTAAATAATTGTGGTATATGTACACAATGGAATACTACTCAGTTATAAAAAGATGAACTCTTGCCATTTACAACAACATGGATATAACTGGAGAGGGCTATGCTAAATGAAGTAAGTCAGAAGGAGAAAGAAATAACACTTTTCCATAATACATGGAATACAGAGAAAATAATTCACAGAACTGACAAAACTAAACTCAAACAAATCCAAGAAATTTGACTGCATAATTGAGGCTGCTAGTGGGCGACTGGAGTTCGAGGGTAGGAGCAACAGATGGAGGGGGCCCAGTGACCTAGGGTAAATTCTTATGGGTGTTTTGATTGTGGTGCAGTAACATACACCTGAAGAAGAGCGCCTGTTTCTCTAAATCATCTATGATGTTTTAAGCCAATGTTATCTTTTTTTAAAAAAGATTTATTTATTTATTTATTTATTTATTTATTTATTTATTTATTTATTTATTTATGCATACAAGAGCCAGGGTGTAGACCAGAGGTGTGTGTCGGGGGATGTGAGAGGATTCACCAGAGACAGAGTGGGGAGCAGAACGGGTGGACTACTGAAATACACTGGAAAGGGGAGCAGCAGGCGAGACAGGAAAGATCTGCTGCACCACCTGGCCAGGGATCAAATTCGTGCTGGAGTGGCTGCTGATAACTTCATAGTGCTAAGACTTAACCCCTTGCACCACCAGGGAGGCCCCAACCAATGTTATTTTAATCAAGATTTAAAATGTAGAGGAAAAGTTCTGGTAAATTTATTAAGTTGTTTCCTTTTTTTTTAAAGATTCATTTATTTA
This sequence comes from Scalopus aquaticus, assembly GCA_004024925.1. NCBI lineage: Eukaryota > Metazoa > Chordata > Mammalia > Eulipotyphla > Talpidae > Scalopus > Scalopus aquaticus. The sequence goes on along the minus strand of PVIJ01006980.1, from coordinate 36,016 downwards.
TGCATACGAGCTGGGGTGTAGGGCAGAGGTGTGAGGTGGTGAGAGGACTCACCAGAGTCAGAGCAGAAAGCAGAACAGGCAGATCTACTGAAGCACACTGCTGAGGGGAGCAACAGGCGAGGCAGGAGAGGTCTGCTGCGTCATGTGGGAATCTCCCTGGCCAGTTATCGAACTCATGCTGCAGTGGCTCTGGATAGCTTCATAGTGCTGTGCTCAACCCCTTGCGCCACCAGGAGGCCCTAAGTTGTTTTCTTTTTAGTCATGATCGATGTGTCTCTCTGTGTGTTTGTCATGATGCTTATTTTATATTTAATGTTCTAAGTTGAAAAAATAATTTTAGGGCTTCCCTGGTGGCGCAGCGGGTTAAGACCAGCACTATGGAGCTGTCCGCGGCTGCAGCGCGAGTTCGATGCCCAGCTGGGTAGATTCCCACATGGCACAGCAGACCTCTCCTTCCTCGCCCACTGCTCCTCTAAGCAGTGTATTTCGGTCAATCTGCCTGTTCTGCTCACCACTCTGTCGCTGGTGAACCCTCTCACCACCCCACACCTCTGACCCCACACCATCTTATATGCAAAAATAAATAAATCTTTAAAAAAATAATTTTTAGCTTGAAATTTGCAACTTGTCTTTATATTTTGCAATATCAGTATAAAATGCAAATATTAGTAGATTGAACTTACATATGCAATCACTGAAATTATATAATTTGTACTTTGATGGTGCACTGAGATGGTAAGAAGAGTAAAACAAAAGCAAAATTGAAAAGGTTGAACAGAGAAAGACAGATACAGAGCAGTCCTGGAGGGAGTACTCCTTTGGATATGGAGATTCTTGTATGGGAAGTGAGAGTGCATACCCTCAAAGGTGCTAGGGAGGACTTACCTCCAGTACAGGGACATGCACTTCTGTTCATGCTTGTTAGCTGCAGATTTTCCCTTCATGTTAGCTGTCAAAGGACCAACACGCTACACAATGAAAGGTGGCAGACCCTGGGGAAGTTGAGCAAGATATCTTACCATTTACACTAGTCTACCAGTTCAAACTATAATAGATAGTAACCTCCAAGGATGTTGAACTTCCCAAAGAGGACATGTTAGATAGCTGGATCAGGGATGGGCAAAGATGCTTGTCCCAGTTGAGATGCAACGACTGGTCAACTTCTCACCAGAGGCATTATGAGGATAACAGTCAGGTATGGAGTTTGCACAAACATACCTAACTCTAAATTCCATGTACCATGCATGTCCAATACCAATGTTCCCTATAACGGCTTTCAGGTCTCCAATGAAGGCAGAGAGTGTCATTAGTAACCTACAGGTGACAGAGAGGGGGAGGACAAGTGGGAAATTCAGTCATGAGTTATCAACTAAGAACCTATCCTAGTGAACCAAAAAGTGAAAGATAGATATTAGATGGTCTAACTTATCTCTGGGATATAAATAACCAAAAATCACATACTGGAAAAAATATACACAACAAAAACAATTCTTAGACTTTGTGAAAAATACGTTGATCACCAATGGTAATGGAGAGTGGGAGATAGGAATAGATGAAAGAAGGTGATAGGGCATTGGCAAGGGAGGTTTGGTGGAGGATAAGTGAAATGTGTACATATGGAGGAGTAATAATGTAACCCCAATGTTATATAGATATATAAATGACTGACAAATTAATTTTTAAAAATGAAAGAACAATGCAAGCAAACAAAACAATACAAAAGCTTAGACTCGGACAGAAAATTCGTGATTACCGGAGGGGAAAGGGGTAGGTAGTGGATGGCACTGGTAGAGGGGGTAAATTGTATAGTGGTGGGACTGGGAACTAGATTTCTGGTGGTAAGTTGGTATATATACCATACCACACCACCACCACATTTCCAGAGAGCTATAATAAAGCATGATGCCTATAGATATTAAAACTCTATTGTATTCTTAATAAAAGGTAGATCTTATGTTAAATGATCTTACCACACACAAAAATAACATGGTAATACTGAGAGTGAGAATAAATTTTGGGAGGTGATAGATATTTCTAAGTCCTTGATGCTGTTTCTTGGGTATGTATTTACCTCCAAATTGATTTAACTGTCTAATATATATATGTGCATTTATATATATATATATATATATATATATATAAAGTTCATTTATATATATAAAGTTCATATATATATATATATATATATGAACTTTTTACATGCCAATCATACCTCAATAAAGTGGTTTAAAAATAAAATTCACCATTGTTGGAAAAAAAATAAGTAAATAATCATATTCATATTAGCTTCTATTTATTGAATATCTACCAGGTAATACCATCCAACATTTGAGACCCCATTCTGGCTTTCCTCTAGCTTTACTCTTCCCCACAGAATGAAGAATCCACAAGATCAAAGGGACATGCCCACCAACGTCACCTTTTTCAAACCACATTCCAGGAACTCACACATGCATATGCAAGGCCCTCCTCAGTATAGAGCATAGTCAGTTTTGGGAAGAAAACAGAAATGTACTGAAGACTAAGGTATAACTCTCCCATATGCCATCACATTTTGGCATGAAACGCTCAGAATTCCAAGAATACTACATTCAAATCTCAAAGTTGTTATAAGATATATTTTGGTTTTTGTTTCAATAGTAAAAAGTATGGTTTTGTTGATTTCTTCTTCTTTGGAATGATTGTTTGCATATTGTGCAAAAAAGGAAATCTACAGTGCTAGTGGGAATGCAAACTGGTCCAACCACTATGGTAAACTATATGGTGGTCCTCAAACTACTAAAAATGGAGCTTCCATATGACTCAGCAATACCACTCCTAAGAATCTACCCAAAGGACAGAAAAACATTAATCCAAAAGGTTACATGCACCCCTGTGTTTACTGCAGCACTATTTACAATAGCTCAGATATGGAAGCAACCCAAATACCCAAAAACAGATGACTGGATCAAGAAGATGTGGTACATATACACAATGAAATACTATTCAACAGTCAAAAAAGATAAACTCATGCGATTCACAGCAACGTGGATGGAGTTAGAAGGGATCATGCTCAGTGAAATAATCCAGAAGGAAAAAGAAAAATATCGAATAGCTTCACTTATAGGATGAATATAGGGAATCCAAATAAGAGACCAGAAGAAGAAAATAACAACAACAACAAAAAAGTAGCAAGCCACCATAAATAAGAGACATTCTGTGTGGAAGAAGGGATAAGAGATAGAAACGGGGGAGAAAAGAGCATAGGGACTATGGTGATGGTTTGCAGGTGAATTGGTGGTGTGAAACCTATGGGGAATATACAATAATGTAAAAGACATAAATAAATTTTAAAAAGATATATTTTGCTGATGTAGAGTCTAACATTTTATTTTATATTTAGTCAGCTTGATTAATAACATAAATATTTAGACATATGGGATTCCATTTCTATTCTTGTTCCAGGCTCTGAAAGTTTTAAAGGCACAGCACCAGTGCCACTATATATTATTTCATTTAAGGCTTATGACTTACCATCCCATGTGGCTAGAAGCTGCTAACATATTTTACATTTTATAAGGGAAGAGACTCTGAAGGACCAGGATTATCTACATTGTCAAATACTGCAAAGGGATTCAAGAAAAACAGGATCAATAAAGGACACATCATCACTTGGAAAGACGTCATTAAAAACAAACTTCAAGACTAAAGTTTTATTAGATTTATGGAACTTGATGCTTGATTGTATAGCAGGGAGAGCACAAGTGATGAGAAATAGAAAGATCAAGTTGGGGTTTCTCTTTGAAATTTGGTAATAAAAAAAGTAAGTACATATGACCGTTATAGAGGAAACAGAATCATGTGTGAAGTCAAAGGACCAAGAAACATTCTAAAGAGTAAACATTTTTAAAAACACTAGAGAAAACAGGGCCTCCTTGGTGGCACAGAGGTTAAAGTCTCAACTCTATCAAGCTATCACAAGCCACGGCAGCATGAGTTCAATCCCAGGCCAGGGAGCTGACCCACATGGCAAGTAGACCTCTCCTGTCTCAACCTCTGCACCCCTCAGCAGTGTATTTCGGTGGATCTGCCTGTTCTACTCCCCACTCTGTCTCTGGTGAGTCCTCTGACTCCTACACCTCTGGTCTACATCCCAGTTATCTTATGCATAAATAAATAAAATAAAATCTTTAAAAAAAACACTAGAGAAAACAGATGAATGTTAAAAGATATATATCTTGGTAGTGTGTGACATGTTCAATAAACACTAAATTCTGTATCTGTTTCAAAGCATAAGGCCTCGTGAAAGGTACATGTACACAACATGGTCTCAGATCTTAAGGAGAATGGAAAATATACAAATTGAGTGGGGGAAATGCCAAGTAAATAGATAACTGCAGTATAAGTTAATGATTGTCTGAATGAGGGTAAGCAAGAACAAGAGAAGAGTAAACTGGCTCAGGTGGCATTACAGCTTTCACTACAACTCAACTACAACTCCACAAGGCCACTCCAACAAGGCATTGCTATTTAGTAGAAAAGCAACATATATCACATTTTGCTGCAGAGTTGGGAAGTTGAGGAAATTACCATAGTATTGAAGTAAAATATTAAATGCCCAAATTTGCCAAGTTCTTATGACTCAATTTGTGCCAGTGTGGATTGTATCCTACAAAACAAAAGTAGCAGGTTAAATTTCAATATTCTTTTTTAATGGTTATGCATGTCCTCAACAAATATTTACTCAGTTACATCCTACGTGAGTGTTTCTCCTTCACAAGAGGGTAAGGTAGGCTAGGAAACAGATGAGAAGCAAATTGTATGATCAATGTCCTAAAAGTGGGGGACACAAGGGACTTCAGGACTCCTAGGGATCTGTTGATCTCTGGTACTTGAATTTCTCTACATTTACATATGGTTCCATTCCCTACACCAGGAAAGGTTAGCAGTTGTTCTCCCAGCTCCACCCTTTAATCCTTGAAAGATGCCAAGCACAGGTACTTGAGAGTATTTTCTGACTTGGCCCCTGGTGTGATGGTTACTAGACTGTGGCCCATGGATAAAACATCCTGGAGAGCTGCAAAAATTGGAAATCGAATTACCTACCTCTTAGGGAGTGGTAGTCCAAAATCTCCTCACCTCGATAGAGTTCCTATACTCAGAATGGGTTATTGTATTTTGCAGGGTAATAGAGAACAGAAAGTGATATCCTAAATCCAATAGATATACAAACTCTTACATCCAGAATCTATTACATTTTGCAGTAGCTATTTGGTATGGGTATGTATGGGTATAAGCCTGAAATTGCTCAATTTCTCAAAGAGTAGTCACTTGGAAATTTTCATCTTAAAATTTGCAGTGAAATTTTACATTGCAAGATATACTCTATTGTTAGTTTGTGGTTTGCCCGTGTGTGCAATTTATGAACAGATTTACAATGAGTTAATACTGACTTTCATCCTGATTTTTATAAAGATTCATTTTAATTATTTTCCCTTCAGCTGTATTTCCCTTAAAATAATAGAACCAGAGAGAAAGTCTGAAACTATAACAGTGAAAAGATACAGAATTATAATATCTCAGATTTGGATCTACTATTACCATTTCCACACAATGGAAGAATCACTTCATCATTACCCGTGAGAGACTGCTCATCTAGTCTTTATTCACCTCTGTTGATGAATAGTTTACTATCTCAAAAAAGAGCGAAAACAAAAACAGTTTATTCCACCCATGGAAAGCTCTTCCTTCTAATGAGCTGACACTAACCTCCCTGTACTTTCACCCAGAAGTCCCATCATTAACTCCTGGAACAAAACAGTCCCCCATCTTCTCTGTCTTCCCTGGGATAGCTCTTCAGAACCCTTAAGACAAATATTACATCCCTGATTCTTCTCCCAGGCCAAGAGGCTCTATCCCCCCAACTATATATGTGTGTGTGTGTATGTATATGTAAATACGTATATGTATCATTTATTTATATCTTTTACTTATATCCTTTACATTATTGTGTATTCCCCATGGGTTACCCACCACCAATTCACCCATGAACCGTCACCGTCGTCCCTTTTCTCTTTTCTCCCCTGTTTTGAGCCCTTATCCTCCTCCTCCCTCGTTGAATGTCTCTCATTTCTGGTTGCCTGCTAGTTTTTGTTTTTGTTTTGTTGTTGTTTTCTCCTCCTGATCTTTTGTTTGGTTTCCCTATATTCCTCCCATAAGTGAAACAATTCAATCATTTTCTCTTTCCTTCTGGCAAATTTCGCTGAGCATGATCCCTTCTAGCTCCAACTATGTTGCTGCGAATTGCATGTGTTTATCTTTTTTGATTGCTGAATAGTATTCCATTGTGTATATGGAACCTGGAATTCAGCTCCTTCTCCAGCTATTCATGCAGTCACTACAGTTAGTATATTTCTTATTTAAACTGTGAAACTAAGGCACAAGAGAATAGGATTATCACATCTTCTTCCAGACATTTTGGCTGAGGATTCAGGTATAATGCTGGCTGATCACTCAACATGTTTTTACTTTCCCCCTCATCACACATCAAGGTTATATTTACTATCCTTTCTTGCTACTATGTATGACTATGTAACTTAATTATAGCAAATGGAATAAAGGTAAAATTAATATGCACCACATCTAGTCCTGGCGTATAGGTATTTTCGCACGTCTCTTCATCTGCTGGTAATTTGAGCCCCGGGAACATCTTGAAAATCACACTTTGAGCTTGGCAAAATCTCTATCAGCATGAGTCCTTCAATGACTATGTGGAAATCAATAGCTCTTTCTTTCACCATTTATTAATTTTTCCATTAGTGAGGAAATTCCATTGTGTTGAGTTATTGATGTTTTAGGGATTACCAGCAGCAGCCTTGCTGAAATACCTCCTTTGCTTATCCATGTAGGACATGCCAAGATTTCCCATCCTGTGCCTGTGCAATTTTTAAGACCAAATTGAGGGCTCCATGTAAATCTTTAACTCCATCTGGCTGTATGCAGCCTATCATCACAGCTTTTGTTCATCTGAGATCTTGACTTTAGATCCTAATTCATTTATTTTCTCTTCCCCACTCCAGTTTCCTGGACGGAGTCAGAGCTAAGGGCAAACATCTGCATCACACCATGGAGAACTCCACCTAGGTTGACCCCGTTGATTCCCTACTTGGTTTATAAGGTTTGAGCCAGTCACAAATCTCCTTATTAATCTGTCAACTGTATCTTCACTTCTCAGTCATATTCACAGGAATATCCTTAAACACTTTGTCAATCACCAGGCCAAAATTTAGATACCTTCCAGTATAAGATTACATTACTCTTGGTCTTCTTAGCCAAAAAGCCAAGAAGTGATGTCAAGGATTAAACATTCAGTCTGGCAATCCTAGTACAAGAAACAAAATCAGAAACATCAAACCTGACATGTTCAGAGAGTCCACATTGGCTCTTAATATTGTTCATTTGTTAAACTTGCAAAACGGTCATTTCTCTCTCTCTCTCTCTCTCTCTCTCTCTCTCTCGCTCGCTCTCTCTCTTGCTCTCTCTGTCTCTCTCTCTCTCTCTGTGTGTGTGTGTGTGTGTGTACAAAAATAGTGACAAAAACTAGAATTTAGGTCGAGAGAGAGAGATACAGATATAAAGAGAGAGACCTAAGTTCTAGTTTTTGTGACTATTTTTGTCATTATTATCTGTGACTGTGAATGAGTCATTTCACTTCTGCATCCTCAAACTGCAAAATGGACTGAATAGAATACATAACTTATAATGCCTCTTTGACTTTGGGCCTGCTTTGAATCAATCAATTTAGTATATGTATGTAGTACCAAATTCACTTTTTAAATTTAAAATTTTTACCTGTCAGTGGTATATTTTCATATAAAATGTTTATTTTATGAGCTTTTTCATGCAGCGTCTAAAGCAGGTAACCATGAACTTGGGTTTAAAAAATACATTATATTTGTGTTACCTTTTAACTAAAATTTAGCTTTTCCTTCAATTATAAATATAGAGGAAACCATAATAATCTTGACAGTACCTGGATCTTGTAGCCAGTAGGAATCACAAACGAATACTCATCATTATTTTACATATATTAAAATATCATTTATATTCATTCTTACTTGAAATCATAGTAGTCATTAAACCTTCCATCAGATCTTGTCATTGCCTTGGTGGTAGTTGTAGGTGGTAATGTACATCTGAAGAGGTATAAACTTATACTTCTAAATTATATATAGTGTTGTAAGCCAACATTACCTCAATTAAAAAGCACATGCATTTCTATATCACAAATGTATTTTAATATAAATAGTTCTCACTGTAACCCTCAATTTGTATGCATTTAAAATATTATTCTAAGAGGGATAAGTAGGTTTTTCCAGTATGCTGAAAGTGTTTATTGCACAAAATAACTAGAGAATTTACTTACTAGTTTGTTGTTCATATAAGGAAAATAAAAACAATGTTGAAGGAGAATGACAGAATGTAAAACTGGTGTATTTTAAAACTGCTTTTGGCTCATCTTCCAAACTTTCTCCTTTTTTCACCAATACCTAATTGTTTTCATGAGGCTCACAAAAATCCTCATCCAGACAGGGATGTGTACACTAAATGCCTTTGGCAGGGTGAGAAAACACACAAAAATAATATTTATTAAGCACTGTGGGTATAACGGCCCAAGGGGCCAGTGACTTATGTGCTTTTCCCCCTGGACTAATCTGCAGAAAACCCTGTTAAGAAGATTAGAGCCATGGGTGGGAGTCGGGTGTGTATCATTGGACTCACTCCCTAAATCCAATATACAGTTTGACCCACCCATTTCTCTGTCAATAAAAAGGCCAGGATCTTGCTCTCTGGCAGCATCCTGCCATTGTGCAGCCTGCTCCACGTCTTTTCCCTTATCGCTGTGGTGTTGCTCAACGCAACAAGTGGCACCTGAACAGGGACCCTGCATCCCATTTCTCACACCTGATGAAAGGAATTGGACATCCTGTCAGCCAAGACAAGACCCCAAAGACGCAGAGCCTGCGACAAAGCGGTGAAAAGGTATTTTGAGTCTTGTCTTTTCTATCTTCTCATCTTTCTATTTCTGTCCCATGTTCACAGTCCGAGAAAGTCAGCTGTCCCTTATTTCAGCCTTAGAGGCTTCACAGTCAAGAAAATTTCGGCTGTCCCTTATTTCTGCCAGAGGCTCCATAGTTGAGAAAGTAGGCTGTCCATTGTTTCAGCCTGGCTATAGGCCCCGCAGACTCAGAGTCTGCTAGAAAGTGATAAAATGCTTCCAATTGCATCATTTCTTTTTAACTTCCTTCTAAACAATCTTTCCTTTTTTCTTTTCTATCTCTCAAAAATATGGGTAGTAAGCTCGCACCTAACCAAAGAAATTATGAAGATCAGATTGGAGCTCTTCTGCTAATTCAGGGATATGAGGTGTCCAATGAGGAACTAACTCAATTCTTAACAATTGGAGGGAGAAGCATTTTTACTACCTTTCTATTTTTCCTTCTAAACAACCTTTCCTTTTTTCTTTACTACCTCTCAAAAAACATGGGTAATAACCTCACACCTACCCAAAAATTTGGTAAAGATCAGGTTAGAGTTCCTCTGCTAACCCAAGAATGTGAGGTGTCTGATAAGGAGCTCACTCAGTTCTTAAAAACAATTAAAACCCATTATCCCAAGATTCTTCAAGAAGAAATCTTAAATTTAAAAACTTGGGAAAATGTAGGAAGTCACTTACAGAGAGACTTAAAAACAACGCCTGTCTTTTATCTTAAACTATGGGATTTATGTAAATCGGCTACTCAGTCACTAGATGAGGACGTTTTTGAGTCCAAAAGAGCCATGCCATAACTCAACCAGTGCTTGTCCTCGTCCCCCTCCTGCTCCACCACCACAGTATGGATACAGCCAAGATCCAAAAGCAGGACTACCACCTCCAGCAGATTTTGAGCCACTCATAGAATAATATTTTAATAAGAACAATCAGAGGGAGAAAATCTTCTAGCTTTTCCAGTTAAATATTCAAGGAAACCAGGGTCCCCAACGCTAGTGTTTGCCATTTGCTGTTTTTAAGGAATTTAGAAAAAAGTATTTCTAGAAATGGTAATCAAAGTTCATTTATAAAGGAATTGTTAAAAATTGTAAAAAATGGGTATGATATGGCTTTGTGGGACTGTAAGGTTCTTATTAAAACAGTACTAACCCACTGTGGCTGCTAGTAGGGTTTGCCTCGGGTCTCAGCAAACAGCTGCCTAGACCTTTGCTCCAGTGTTGAGATCATTGGCACGTCTCTACTGCCTTTGTCAACTTTGAGATAATGTTCTAGTCTGTTCTATAGGTAAAAAATTCTATTTCCCTATGTTTTCCTCTAAAATGCTTATTGGTTGAGCAAAAAACTTCTAAATTGCTTATTGGGCCTACAAAAGTTAACTTATTAAAATTAACTAACTTGGTAACAGCTATAAAGTAAAAATGCAACTTTGAACTAAATTCCAAACCTTAGATTTCTGACAAGAATCTAGGAATGACAAACTGCAAAACAAGATCTTAATTAATCCTTTATCCCGTCTTCCCTATGCATAATCCACAAAAGGTATTCTTTCGTCTCAGAAATGTGCTTGGTTTGTCTCACTGAGATAGAGCAAGAATAATGTAAAGCCAAAGGATCATTTCTTAAAAATACAAACTCTAAAATGTCTTATCCCACAAAGTTAGTAAAAACTGACAATCTTTAAAATTTTGATGGCTTTGGGCTCTAGGTCTTTGGTAATGGTTAAAATTGGATTCTATGTAAGGATTTAGTTTCTATCTCATTAAAGACCTCAATATAAAGAGATATTAAAATTCATGCCAAAGTTCAAGCCAAAAGTCACCTTAAAAATACAAGGCTTGTTTTACCTAAAAGGATTACTCCTTAAAATCAAGATATCTCTATGCTTACTACCCTTGTCTTTTACCTCCAGAAGATTAACTATAAATGACGCCTATAGAAATTCAAATAGAAAATCCCAAATTATGGTCATGATCTAAAATTTTGATAAACAAAAACTGGTTCAAATTTAATGTTTTAATTTTGAGCATACATGCCTTAAGGTTTTAATGTTGGGTATTCAGGAAAAAGAGTAATTAACCTGGTGTATGTTAACAAAGATCAATTTGCCTCTTAATGTTTATATTCAAATTTTTCTGATAAAGTTCCCTTGCAGGAAGACCAATCCACTTATATTTACCCCTTGGAAAAAAAGTACTTTGTTTCCCCAGATAAACACCCTAAATAACTTCTTCCTTGATCTAGGAAAAATTCATGTGCTCAATGAAACCTAATCTTGCTCTCTCCTTGCTTATTTTAAACACCCCCTATTCTCCTTATAGGAATTATTGGAAAACTAAAAGTTAACTGTTGATTTTGATTTTTCAGCTGCTGTACTGGATACCCCAGGATTGACTCCTAAAGGAAGGGCTTACACACTCAAAACCCTAAAGTTAATGAGGCAATGTAACTCTTTGTAATTAATGAAATTTTCTTCCTGTTTCTGAAGCCTTAGGTTTGTAGGATGTCAACTGAAACCTGTGATTTCTGCCAGCGACACTTTTTTTTTTTTTGGTATTAGATTTTTTTTTCTGAATCTATGGAGAAAAACTGCAGTTGTGTAAAATATTCCACGTGGCATAACTAAGAGCTATGTGTGTCTGTATGTTGTGTGTCTATATGTTGTATATCTATATGTTTTTTCTTGTGCCTGTCTTAGCCTCTAGAGGATGTAAATTGGTTTAGATGGCGCCTATAAAAAAAAAAGGTAAAACTTTGGCATGCACCAAAAAAGTGTTAATATTGATATTCTGAAACTTACAAAACCTTTCAGTACCTGAAATGTATGTAAATCGTCAATTTTTAATTGTTGTGTTGCAATATTGTATATATACTTAAACGGCCTGATATCTGCAAAAATTGTTTCTAACAGGGTAAAACTTCGGCATGCACAAAAGTGTTAACATTGGTTTCCTGAAACTTACAAAAACTTTCACTATCTTACATGTATGTAAATTGTCAATTTTTGATTGTTGTCCTGCAATATTGTATACTTAAATGGCCTGATATCTGCAAAAATTGTTTCTAATAGAGTAAAACTTTGGCATGCACACAAAATGTTAACATTGGTTTTCTAAAAGCTACAAAACCTTTCTATATCCCATCCAATATGTATATAAATTGTCAGTTTTGATTTGTTGACCTGCAATATTGTATATCAATGGTTTGATAACCTCAGAAATTGTTTCTGAAAAAATTTGTATCAAAAAATATATCAACTGATTCCAATTGATGGAACTTTTGACAATAAAAATTTCTCACAAAGGACTAAATAGTCTGTTAGAGATAAACCTGATTTTTGATAAGTTTTGCTTAATTTTTGCTTTGACTCAAAGTTTTCTTGTTTTGACTAACCAGGATCTGTGGCAATGTTGCGTTTTTTAAAGCATTTTTTAACTTGTGTTTGCATTTTCTCTTCCCTTGACACCAACATAGTATTAACAATGGTGGTAGTAATTTTTACTACTCATGGTAGAGTCTATTTTTCACATAATTTCATTAGGGAATTTTGTCATCTAAACTGAAGAAATTGGAAACGTGTTTCATCGTACAGCTTTGATCGGAATTCTTCTAGGAAGTCGAATTTGAAGTGAACCAAGAAGTGAAGAACCTGTTGCTTTGCTTGTAGGTTTCCAGAGACCTCCAAAAAGGGGTGAGGAAGCTTGCGTCCATTGGCAGAAGTGGACAACCTGAAAAAGAGAAAGCCCTGGTAACCTTGAGAAGAGGAAAACTCAGGTGGAGTCTGATGAGACTGACTTTGTTCCCGAAGCCTGTATGGCCCAGATATCAAGAGTTCACTCTGATCTTACATGAAGTATTCCAACACAGCCAGGTAAGATTGCTCCCCTGTGAATTTGTGCAAAAATAGGTAAATTGGTCTTAGATTCAGTTTACAAGCATTTTTGCTGCACTATTGGATAAAATTGGAATCAAGGTGAAGAGAACTTGTTTTTACATAAGTTAAACCAATTTTAAGATTTTTTTCCTCTTGTAATTTTGATATTTGCTGTTGGTCAATGCCTCCAGATGCTTTTTCTTTTATGGACTGACAAACAATTTCCAGCAATGAACATTCATGGACAATACTGGTAATTGTTTATGTAATCATTCTGTAATTTGCAAGATCCCCTAGCAATTCAGCTGGACTAATTTAAAAAGACAAAGGTCTGAAGAAACCAGATGCAACCCAAAAGACAGAAACAACACTGACGGCTCATCACCTGGCGTATCATCTGTACAACCCTCCCTTCCTGCCATCTTTACATAAAATAAAAAAGATGGATATGTGAGGTTAAGATGGATATGTGAGGCCAGTGACTGTGCTTTTCCCCCTGGACTAATCTGTGGAACACCCTGTTAAGAAGATTAGAGCCATGGGTGGGAGTTGGGTGTGTATTATTGGACTCATTCCCTAAATCCAATATATTGTTTGACCCACCCTTTTCTCTGTCAATAGAAAGGCCAGGATCTTGCTCTCTGGCAGCATCCTGCCATTGTGCAGCCTGCTCCATGACTCTGTCTCTTCCCTTTTTGCCGAGTTGTTGCTCAACGCAACAGAGCACCTATTGAAATGATGCAATGGTGGAAGCCAAATACTACACTTGGTGGTTCTGCACTCATGTACATACAACTAACTACAAAGCATGGCTCAACATGCTTTGCAACAACAACAAGGCTTATTTACAAAGGGGTGAGAGGTAAGGAAATTGGGGGGAAAGAAAGTTTTTAAGGCCACATGTCAGAAAGAGTCTACAATGTCCAGTAGTCCAATCCAAAGGCTGCTCATGCAAAATGGTATTATCCTTTCAACAAGAGCCTGAAGGTGGTCACATGCCAGTGAATGGTAGACCAAGATCCACTTCACAGTGGTGGCTGGAAGTGATCACAGGTAGTGCTGCTGAGGAGACACTACAGCAGCCAGTAAAACCTATTCAGATGCCAGGCTGAGCAAAGCTGGATGCTGGGCTGGACAACACTGGTAGAAACTACACCAGGAGGTGGTTCTGGATGATCAGAAATAGTGTACAGCTCTTAGAGATGACAGATGATAAGTCAGGCTAGTGCTGGTCAGCACTAGTCAGCAGATGGTGGTGTCAGAAGCATCAGTTACCACTGTTATAGCTCTTAGAGATGCTGGGCACAAGCCAGTGACAAACAGCTCTTTTACAAACACTGATCATAAGCCAATGGTGCCAGTCAGCAGACAATGTCAGAGGCAGGTGCAGAAGGAGCACCAGTCAAGCTGCAGTTTGAAGCACCAGTCAAGCTGCAGTTTGTTGCAGTCAGATGCAACAGTCTCAGAAATCTATAGTTGTCTACAGAGGTCTGCAAAATCTCTGCATGAGTGTGCCTGGAGCTGGCTGAAGTCCTGTTTATATCCTCTTCAGGGTAACCATCTTCCAAGACTGATTGGTCTGTTTACAATTCCAGGACCTGATTGGTTCTGATTGAGCTTGAACCTGATTGTTCTGTTTTCAATTCTGGCATGGTATCCAAAAGTGAAACTCTGGCCAGTAGATCCAAAGCTGGTCTACACTGGGCTTGAGCAGTCTCATGGACAGTGGACTCAGGGGAGCTTCAGAGTGGCTGGGTGTGGTAGTGCGTTCAGGGGCCCTGAAGCAGAACTGGGACGTGGATCTGAATGGCTGGAGCACATACCACTATTCAGACACCACTAGGCTGGCTAAGCACACTGGAGACCTCTCTCCCTATGGCTTGTGCTTGGGTAGGGCAAGTTCTGCATCTCCCATCCCCCATGGGAGCTACAATGGCGGTTGGCAGGGTGCATAAACCACATGTTCACTCTCTTCAGAGTGGGGCAAGTACTGCTGTTACAGGAGACATAAGGCTGAGCCTCAAACTCAGTTTGCTCTGGGGCCATGGAGGGCACAAAGAGGCTCCCACTCAGCAGAGTCAAGCAAACATGCTCTACTTACATCCTCAAAACAGGAGCTGTGAAGGCAGCTCCTCATACACTCCTATGTGTCAAATACTTTCACAGATACTATATTAATTAATCCTTTCAACATCTCTGAGACAAAGTTTGATTTTCCCCATTTTATAACTGAAGAAACTGAGACAGAGAAGCTATGGACTGTGTGCAAGTCATACAACTACGAAGTGACTGGGATGAGATTAGAAACAGATAACCTTAAATCCAAAGCCTCCTTATATGTGTTCAGCATGTACTGCATCCCTAAAAATAATTAGTTGACCATTTCCAAAGCATGTGAAAATCCATTCTCTCACTGAACATTCCAACATCTCTAAAAGGTCAAAATTGTCTCCGTTTTACACATGCAGAAACTGGGAAATGACTTGCCATGTACTTAGTAGGGCAAGGATTTGAATTCCGACTTAAAGTAGCTTCCCCAGTTCCCACCATTACATATGTATTCTACCTAGCAGAAGAGGCACCACCTGAGCTACTTATGTCATTTCTGCTCAGATCTCTTTGTCATATTAGTCACATAGGTACACCTGCATCCAAGGAAGCCTGGAAAATCTGGAACTTAGCTGAATGACAAGGTGCTCAGTAAAATTTCTACTAATATATAATCAGAGAAGATACGAGGGGACAATTACCAGTTTCTGCAACAAGTCAGTAACATTAGTATATCTTACAGGTATAAAAACTGAATTCCAGAGCATTGAAGCAGCTTACTCAGTATCTCTTCACTAATAAGTGCTAAGCTGGTAGTCCAAATCTAGTTCGAATGGCTCTGAAGTTTTTGTCTTTCACTACTACCCCATACAAACAGGAGAACAATTCAGAGGGAATGACTGAATCACTAGGAAATATTTTCATAAAAGGTTGGGATTGGGTCTGAATCTCGGTTTAGGCCTGACTATGGACTTATGAATGTAGAGGTCTTCATCCTTTCATGACTTCCCCTTATTTGTTGAGAGTATAATTATAAACCTAGAGAACAAGAAGACTGATGTGCAGCCTGGTCTATGTTTTCAGACTTATGAAGTGCTGCCACAGAGCAGAGCAGCAAATAAGTCCTGTGTGGTCCTACAGTGGATAGAGGTCACAGGGAAAAAAATTCAGTTCAGCGAAAAGAATTTCTGAAGAGTAAGCTCTCTTCCTAAAATAAAAGTGACCTCAAGAAGAAGCTATTAAGGAAACCAAAGCTTGTTTTATCACCTGCAAGTGATGTAGTAGAAAGGATTCAAGCTTCAAATAAGAGTAAATTCCTCCCAAACTTGAAATTTTGGGAAAGATAAGCACCCCATTTCTCTTGGCATGTATATTATCTAGCATTCTCACTTGGTCCAATTCCATCCAAACTTTTGTAATAAAATTTAAACAGATTAGGGCCAAGCTTAGGTGGATGTGAGAGTGGAGTACGTGAATGTTGAAAATGTAAGTGTACATTTAAAAGTTTCAGAGATTAAAATTTCTGAAGGTCACTTTTTTTAACTATTACGACAATTAGGTTATGTGAAGGCTTTTTCTAGAACCTAAAATGATTGCATTTTTTTTAAGATTTATTTTTTATTTATACATACAAGCTGGGGTACAGGCCAGAGGCGTGGGGCGGTGAGAGGATTCACCAGAGACGGAGTGGGTAGCAGAACAGGCAGATCAGAAATACACTGCTGAGGGGAGCAGCGGGCAAGGCAGGAGAGGTCTGCCGCGCCATGTGGGATTCTCCCCGACCGGGCGTCGAACTCGCGTCGCCGCTGCCGACAGCTCCACAGCGCAGCGCTTAACTGCTGCACCACCGGGGAGGCCCTAAAATGATTGCATATTAAGAAGAAAACTTTATAGAAATATACTTAAATTTCAAGTGGTAGGCACAACTAAAATTGATAATATATTCAGCACACAGCATCTGGAAAGTTAGAAAACATAAATGCAAAGTAGCTTAAAACCGGGCTTTCTAGCTTAATTTGGCCTCTTACTTGCTTCATGAACATGTCTGGAACCCTGACTTTTTGCATTGGTAAAATGAGAACACCAGTAATGCTTATTTCACAAAGTTACAATGATGACAAATACTGAATGCACTGTACCTGTGTGGGAAAAATTCTTAAATGGTCTTTTCCAAATGATTTTGTTGCAAAAGTCTGTGTTTTCTTTTTCATCTTGCTATTTCACAGTTTCTATGTTCATGTTCTTAAATGGATTTCTGGAGGGCAGTTACTTAGTCTTAGTCATCTATATTTGTGTCTAAAAAGGTTGAAAAATGACTGCATATGTGAATCTAAGAATCAGAGGCACTATACACAGGTTAACTTATTGAATTTGTGCAACAATCTGGTATGGGAATTTTTATTTCTGAGACTCAATTTTTTCATCTGTGGGTCAGTCATCTGTGTCCTTACCCTCCTTATTGTAAAAACTGAAAAACTTGGATTCACAAAGGTGAAGTAATTGGGCAAGTTTCCACAATTTCACCCTGTGATGCAAATAAGAAGCTAGTGTTTATTTTAGGAGAACTTTGGGTCATATGGCTTTACGCATTGTAAGTGCTATGCTTCTTCATTGAACTCACAACAGGGCTGTTGGTATTTTCTTGGGAATTCCAAAAGACTTATAAAGGCACCACTTGCCTATGAACACTATCACCTATAAGTAAGTTTAATGAAATGGAAAATGGGCTTAGAATTGCTTTAAGATTCACCAAATAGGGAAAGAAGAAGTAAAACTCACTATTCGCAGATGATATGGTAATATACATTGAGTACCCTAAAAACTCCACAGAGAAACTAATCGAAGCAATCAACCAGTTCAATGAAGTAGCAGAATACAAAATCAACACACAAAAATCAGTAACCTTCCTATATGCAAACAATAAATCTGAAGAAGAAGAAATCAAGAAAATCATCCCCTTTATAATTGAAACCAAAAAAAAATCAAATACTTGGGAATAAACCTAACAAAAGAGGCAAAGGACCTAAACAAAGAAAATTATAAACATTGTTAAAAGAAGTAGAAGAAGACACAAAGAATGTAAAGACATCCCCTGCTCATCGATTGGAAGAATTAACATTATCAAAATGGCCATATTATCCACAATTTACATTTTATATTTATATTATATTTTATATTTATATTTATATTTTATATTTACATTTTATATTTATATATTTACATATTATCCAGCAATTTACAGATTCAATGCTATTCCAATAAAAATATCAATGACATTCTTCAAAGAGATAGAATGAATATTGATGAAATTCCTATGGAACCACAAAAAACCTCGAGCAGCCAAAGCTCTCCTGACTAAAACAAAGAAGAATGGAGGTATCACACGCCCAGACTTCAAACCATACTACAAAGCCATAATAATTAAACCAGCATGGTACTAGAACAAAAACAGACACAGAGACCAATGGAACAAATAGAAAACCCAGAAATAAAGCCACACATATATGGACAACTAATATTTGACAAAGAAGCAAAGAATATGCAATGGAACAAAGACAGTTTTGTTCAATAAATGGTGCTGGGAAAACTGGACCACTATAAACAAAAGAGTGAAACTAGACCACTACCTCACACCATGTACAAAAATCAACTCAAAATGGATAAAAGAACTAAACATAATACCTGAAACCATAAAATATATAGAAGAAAATATAGGCAAAACACTATTAAGACATACATCTCAGTAACATCTTTAAAGACTCATCTCCCAAAGCAAAGAAAGTCAAGGAAAAGATAAACACTTGGGATTACATCAAACTAAAATGCTTCTGTACAGCAAAAGAGACATTAACCAAAACAAAGAGATACCCTAGTGAGTCTAGAAAAATTTTTGCACTCCATACAACTGATAAGGGACTGATCACAAAGATCTACAAATAACTCACATGACTCAACAAAAACAAAGCAAAGAATCCAGTCAAAAAATGGGCAGAAGAACTTAAAAGACACTTCTCTAAAGAAGTAATGCAAATGGCCAGCAAGAACATAAAAAAAATGTTCAACATCCCTCATAATCAGGGAAACGCAAATCAAAACCACAATGAGATACCACCTTACACTAGTAAGAATGGCACATATTAAAAAAACTAGCAGCAACAAATACTGCTGATGATGTGGTGAAAAAGGAACTCTGTTACACTGTTGGTGGGAATTCAAACTGGTCCAACCACTATGGAAAACTGTATGGAGGTTCCTCAGACAACTAAAAATGGAGCTACCATATGACCCAACAATACCACTCCTAGATCTGCCCAAAGGAAACAAAAATTAATCCAAAAGAATACCTGCACCCCTATGTTTAGTGTAGCATTATTTACAATAGGTAAGACTTGGAAACAACCCAAATGCCCCAAAACAGATGACTGGATCAAGAAGGTGTGGTATACATACACAATGGAATACTATTCAGCAGTCAAAAAGGATAAACTAAGGTCATTGGCAACAACATGGATGGAGCTAGAAGGGATTATGTTCAGTGAAATATGACAGAAGTAGAAAGAAAAATATCAGATGGTTTCACTTATAGGAGGAACAGAGGGGAACCAGACAAGGGATTGAGGAAATAAAAACAACAATAAATAAAGCAAAACAAAAATAAACAGAAAATTATAATTCGGAGACATTCTGCAGTGGAGAGGGAGGGAGAGGGCTCACAATGAGGGTGGGAAGAGCACCAGGGACTATGGTGATGGTTCACTGGTGAATTGATGGTGGAAATTCTAGGGGGACTATACCTGAGAAAAAAAAGCAAACATTGTAAAAAAAAATTAATAAACAAAGATGTAATATATATAAATTTTAAAAAGCTATTAAAGAAAAGAATTTCCTTAAGACTCAGTCTGAGAAAGACAAGTATGAGAGGGATTCAGTAATGGGTTTCTAATACAATGGGATTATTATGATGAAGATTTAAGTTGTATCTCTCCATTTTCCCTCAATGAAAACTAAAGGTCGCAATGCCTTGAATTACAGCTAAGTACACTAAAATTTGCTATAAAGCAGAACTTTGTTCCTCAGTAACATTTGTTAATACTAATGCTATAATTATTACAATGTCCATTTACTGAGTTCCTGCTAATGATCCAAGTTCTTTGCTTACATTCTTTTATTTAATCTTCACAAAGACTTTTGAAGATAATTATCATGATCCCCATTTGAAGACAGAGGATGCTAAGCCTCAGGGAGATTAAGTAACCTGCCTGAGGCTACATCATCAGTTAAGTGGTACTGGATTGAAACCCAGTCAGTTACTGACTGACACCAAAATCCATTCTTGCAATCACTTTATTAATGTCAAAAAAACAGAATAATGGATAAGGAATTGTTTTGCTGATCTAAACACTGGTGTCAATTATGTCAGCTGTGTGTTTCCTCACTCATCTGGAATTTTTACCCAGTAATCTTTCCCTCCCCACCCACTCCCCAATACTAAAGACTTCTAGCAGTCAATACAACCTGTGGTGTTAGACATAAGGACTGAGTAAGAGTGTGGGGCCAAGTCATCCCACAAGTCTCCCTGTTATAAACACAGAATGCAATGTGTGCCATACAAATGAAAACAAGAGCATTTCTAGACTGCACTGTGAAGTCAGCCTTCCTCTCCCCCATATTCAAACTAACCTGTCATGTATTTAAATATTTCACAATGAGGGAAGCTAAGATTAGAGAGAACACTGAACTTTGTTGAAACTCCTGTGTTGGTAGCCACTTTCTTGTATATCTTTTCCCTCTCTACACTTCAGTAAGGACTCAAGAACCTGAAATATCCTTTGCTGTTCTCGCATTCTTCTAAAACTGCCACCTGGCCATCCTGGTTACTGGATCCAAAAGCTGGAGCTGTTTGCCAAATAAATAGCAGTAAAACCCATTTACATCTTCACCTTATACTTTAGACCTTTGCCTATACTTTATCAGATATTTATTGAATTCTGGTTCTGAAAATTATGAGCTATGTGACTAGCATTGAGCTACTTTGTTGTTCTGTATTTTCATTTACTTACCAATACAGGGGAAAGAAAAAGTTGTTATTAAGATGACATAAACCAATATAAAATAAAGTACTGAACATAAGGCCCAGTACTTAGTAGCTTCTTTCCCTTAAGGCAGTGGGAAGGTTTGTGAAAACAGTTTTCCGGGAGAAATAAGTTTATCCTTAGTAAACCAGAGACAATACTTAGCCCACTACCACCTGATTGCCTGGGAACCCACAGTGTACCACCTCCATGTGTAGAAATGTAAAGGTTAACAGCATGTTATATTTATTTTACTGTCACTTTTAAAATTCCTATTGCTCATGTCAGTATTTGGCAAAAAAAAAAAAAAAAGAAAATTATTCAACCAGACACCATGTTAGGTACTATCACCTATATGATCTTATTTAAACCTTAAAACAATATTGTGAGACCATTACAGATAAGGAAAATGATTTTAAAGATGAGGAAACTGAGATCCGTAGTTCTTAAATGGCAGTAGTGGGAACTGAACTCAAGTCCATCTGATGCCAAAACTCAAATCTTTTTATTTTCCTATAGGATGCAACTACTTATTAAATGAATGGTTGAAGTTCAGAAGTAACTCAGATAAGCAAAAACCCATTTTGAATTTAGAGAACAAAGAAAGTTTTTACAAAGAATATGGGATTTCACTTGGGCAATAAAGGATGGATAAGAAGTTTAGCCGCCCTGAAAATCACTTCTTCTAGCTTATTTTGTATGAGATGCAAAGCTGGTTACATATTTTAATTTATTCTATAAATATTTACTGAACACCTAACCCAAATAAAATACTGTATATGACTCAGGATGATCTCAAGTGATACTGTTTTTTGACAAACCACAAAAAAAAAAAAGAAATATGGATCTTTCTGGAACTTTTTCATTATTCATAAGCAAATACTTTATTCTATAACATGCTAAGAACTGACAAGAGATAAAATTAGCTCTCAAAAAGTAAACATCTTCAGTTGGAGGCAAAAATTTTGTTTGTGATCAAGCTTGCTTTTCCTATCTTCTTAATAATTAACATACTACTTCCTATGTGATATGAATTATAGATATGGGAAGTTGAACTGGTAAAGGGGTGAAACTGAACTGTATTATAAATTATGTTATCTGACTAGGAGCTTGCAACTGGAGATGGATTATAAACTCAGTCATCTGAATAAAAATTTGAAATTGACTTCTATATGCCTTTCAAAACATATCTTTATAAAATATCCAGGGGTTATGACACAATTCTAGTGGTAATTATCATGTAAAACATAAAAAGTATCCTAGAGAGTGGTTTCAGCAGAAGAGACTAGGAAACTCCAGAAAAAATATTGACAATAATATATATATTTTCTTTGTTAATGGTAATAAATTTGAAGAATTGTGAAACTATACTCTAAAAACTTAGTGTTGTAAAACAATGTCACTTCAATAAAAAATTAAGGAGAGAGAGAGACACTTGGATACATAGTAACATCGCCAACTCTAAGCTGCCTCTGAGTTTTCCGTTATAGACATAATAAGGATAATAGTAAGTAAGATGATAAAATAAGAGGTATTTAAGCCAATTTTTTTATTTAAAATATAATAATCATAAGCATTCAAAATGTCAACAAAACAGCTGCAACTTTTTTTTTTTTGCTATGACAGCATGGTATTCAGTTAAGAGAACAATTATTTTATATAAGCTGCATCAGAGACAACTAAGGGTGAAAAACTACCATAACCATGTATAATGAATTTGTGCTCTGCATCAACAAGATCCTGTTTTAAATTTTCATGCTGATCTATGACCTCCGTACTATGCCAGGAAAGATTATTAGCTATTGAAAATACCACCAGGACAGGACTATTTAAAGACATATTCAGTAGTGTGTTAACTATACAAAAAAAAAGATACTGTACAGTTCAAAATCAAATCTCACACAGCCTTACATTTCAATTTTTTTATTTTTTTTATTTTTTTTTAAAGATTTATTTTTTATTTATACATACAAGCTGGGGTACAAGCCAGAGCTGTGGGGCGGCGAGAGGGTTCACCAGAGACAGAGCGGGTAGCAGAACAGGCAGATCAGAAATACACTGCTGAGGGGAGCAGCGGGCGAGGCAGGAGAGGTCTGCCGCACCATGTGGGATTCTCTCCGGCCGGGCGTCGAACTCGCGTCGCCGCTGCCGACTGCTCCACAGCGCAGCGCTCAACCGCTGCACCACCGGGGAGGCCCCTCAATTTTTTTTATAGAAAAGAAAAAAAAGTCTGCGTTAGAACCAACTTATTCATCACCATCATCCTCTTCTCCATCTTCATCTTCCTCTTCTTTCTTTTTCTTGTTTTTTTTTCTATCTTGATAACCACTATTTGACTACATCAGTCTTTCCTTAACTCGATAGGCAGCAATATACTTTTTGTATTTTTGCTTCAGCTTAGCAACCTTCTTTTCATAAAGCTGCTTGTCATCTGCAGCAGTGTTATTTCACATCTCTTCCAGTCTCTTTGAACCATCACCAATGCATAGACCAAGATAATCTCCTTTGATTTTTGGGCAATGCTCAGAACAAAACAAAAAAAACAGACCAGGCCGAAGGAGGCCTATTGGGTGCCTTCGAGTCTTTACCTTCTATTTAGTTTCCTTATTAAGGAGCGTATAAGCTTTCATTTCTGTTTCATCACAGGCTATATCTGCCTTTGCCACATCTTTAATTTTTCTTTTCTGTTTAGCCGACAAGGTCTTCCACTTCTTCAAGTACTTCTTAAAATTACCTGAGCAGTTAACTGAAGCACCTGGGTGCTTCTTCTTCTCCTCCCCTTGGAAAGTTGACACTCTCAGCTTCTTAGGATCGCCTTTTCCCATGTTTAATTATTTTTCCTCTGAGAGGCACAGAGTTGCCAAGTGCCTGTCTGGCTCTCACTTGCCATTGCACTGTCTCTATGGAGCTCAGTGTACTGCAATGACTATGAGAGCAGGAGTCAGATGCAGCCTCCTTGCCTCTCTGTAACTCTAAGCTAACTTTTGAGAACTCTGGAATACTATCAAAAGTTTATAACAACCAAGCAAGAACATGTCATTCTAAAACCAGTAGGAAAGGTGTTTTTTTTTTGCTTTTTAATTCACTCTTGCCCCATGCCCTCCTAAGCTTGGTGAAAATTTTATTGTTGTTTTTTTCCCAAATATTTTATTTTTTTGTTTATTTTTTATTTTTGTATAAATATATTTTTATTGTTATTTATATCTTTTACATTTTGTATTCCCCTTGGGTAACCCACCACCAATTCACCCATGATCCATCTCCGTGGTCCCTTGTGTCATTTTCTACTCCATTTTGTGCCCTTATCCTCCCCGTCCCCATACAACCCAGCAATACCACTTTTGGGAATCTACCCAAAGTACACAAAAACACTAATCCAAAAGGATACATGCACCCGCATGTTCATTGTGGCACTGTTCACAATAACAAAGGTATGGAAGCAACCAAGATGTCCAAAAATAGATGATTGGATCAAGAAGATGTGGTACATATACACAATGGAATACTATTCAGCATTCAAAGAAAATCTTGGTTTTGAGCAGCAGCATCCTTGTTTCTAGTTCCCGACCACAAACCAGAGGAAAAAGAACAGACCTATTTTATAAATTATTGTGTACTGTTCTACCTTCTATGGGTGATAATTTAACAGATATTTTGCTCTCTATTTCTAACAACTCAGACATGGGTGGAAACTTATGAACACTGTAAAAGTTGCAAAGGGCCTACAAATTCACAATTATCTAGGTTGTGGAAGTATAGGTGATGACATGCCATAGAATATCTAAGACCCAGAGGAGAAACTGTGATGAGATTCTTTGGAAATTTAAAACATTCAAAATCAGTGATGAAGAAGTTTAGAAATCTGTATGACCAGATAAATACTCAGTACAGACTTGAGGAAAATTTAGTCTTTCACCTGGCCTCAGAGTAAATCTAGTTAGTTGGTTAAAAGCTGCCTCAGCACAGCACCAATCTGGGAGAGTAGAAAGTTTTCTTTCTGTTCACTTAAATTTGTAGTATTTTTGTTTGTTTTCTTTATTCATTAGAGCTGTTAGCAGTCAAGGAAATCTCTGTCAAAACACTAAAAGGACAGAGATAAAAGGACAGAGATGTTGATTTGCACACATGGCAAGGAATAGTTTTTAACAAAAATCATTTGGAAAAATTCAAAAATAAATGGAAAACTACAGCCTCAAGCAATAAAACAACATTCAATGGTTAGGAGGGAATCTAATTTTCAATTACTTCACTGTAATAATAAAATGTCTGATTTTCAACAAAAATTGCAAGATGTAAAAAGAAACGAGGAAAATATGGCATATTCAAAGGAACAAAATGACAAAAATAATCTGCAAGGTAGTCTAGATGATGGGCTTAATAAACAAAAACCTTAAAACAATTACATTAAATATATTCAAGAGTTAAATACAACTTAGATAAAAACTAAAAGAAATCCATAAAATAATAAATGAACAAAATGATAATATCAATATAGTGTTAAAAAGTATAAGGAGAAACCTACCTGATGTTGAAAATTGTGATGACTGAAATAAAATAAAGGCGTTCAACAGAAAATTTGAGTGGGCAGGAAAAAGAAACAGTGAACTTGAAGAAAGGACAATTGAAATGATCAAATCAGAAGAACAAAGAATAAAAGAATGAAAAAAAAGAAGGACACCATCAACCCAACCAAAGTACACATTATGGCAGCCACAGAAGAAGAGAGAAAGAAAAAGGAAAACAGATTATTTACAGAAAGGCAAATACCAAATTATGTCATTTAAATATGGGATATAGAAAAACAAAAGAAAAGGTCAGATAAAATCAATACAAAAACTTACCTTAAAAATCTGACTGTAGAGTTGAGGCTGCCAAAGGGAGAGGGAGAAGGGAAACAGCAAAGAGGGGAGGTGACACAATGGACTATAGATGAGGACTTTCAATGGCTTAGTCATGGGTGTGGTGTGGTAATATGTACCTGAAGGATGTGATCTTATACCTCCAAATCATATGCAATGTTGTAAACCAATGTTACCTCAATAAAAACAGAAAGAATTATTGAAAACTACCAAAATATACAAATATACCAGTTCAAGATACTAAAAAAAAATCCCAAATAGAGTAAACTAAAGACAAACACACAAATATATATTACCAACAAATTGTTCATAAGCAAAGACAGAATCTTTAAGTCATCAAGAGGGAAGTGATTCACCAGATACAAGGAATTCTCAATAATTTCTCATCATCAGAAATCTTGCAGGCCAGAAGGTAAAGGAATGATATATAGTGCTGAAAGTAGGGAAGAAACTGTCAAATGAAAATATAGTTCCTGACAAAAACTGACCTTCAATTATATATAACATTAAGATGTTATACATGATGTCCAATATAATCAGAGGAGAATATGTATAGACTATGAACAAAATTAAATGAGAAAGGGGTCAAACTGTGTCACCACAGAAAATCACATGATACAACATAAATTAATCTTGAAGACTATGCTAGAGAAAAGAAGTGAGTCTCACACACACACACACACACACACACACAATCAGCATATGATTTCACTTACATTAGTTATCTTAGAATGGTCAAATTCATGGAGCTGTAAAGTTAAAAGGTAGTTGCCAGGAAGTGGCATGGGGAAAGGATAAGGAGTTGCAACTTAATAAATACAGAATGTCAATTTTAGAAGATGGGAAATGTCTAGAAATGGATGGTTGTGATGTGGGGAGTGGGAAAAAAAGGGAGGGAACCCAATGAGCCAAAGTGGTGCATTATTGGGACTTTGATTACACTGTTCAACATTGAGATTGTTACTAACTTAAAAAGGCCCTAATCTGTAGTAGCTTGGTGTGCTGAACATGAATATAACCCTGAAATTTTTTTGTTAGCTCTCGTTTTAAAGATCTTTCATATAATTAATTTTATATATTTCACCATGTAAATTTATACAGCAGGACTGCAATAACATCCTAAATCAGCCTAGAATGATGTAATATTCCATTGCATTGCATAATACCATCATGCATACATATCCAGACTTGATTGCATCATTTCCTGATGCAATGCAGTACTACCGCCAGGCAGTGACTGAAGTAAGCTGACGTCAGCATTGCACTATAGATAGCCCTGTCGGAAAGGTTGAGCATTGAAAATATTTCAGACTTTGTGAGACAGTTTAAGCTACTGTTACACAGAAATGTTATTATTTTATCCATTTAGGCACAATACAGAACAGTAATGCCTCGAAAGTGCGTTAATAGCATGGACAATTTTTGCTCTACTTGTGGGGAAGTGACATTTGCCAACCAGAAGAAAAGTATCACTTCTCAAGTGAAGAAAGCTTATGATCTTTACTTCAGATGCAAAGTTGGTGACCAAGAGAAGCCTTGGGCCCAGCACAGATGCTGTGCTACATGTACAATACAGCTTTCACAGTGGTTAAATGGCAAAGGACCATCAATGCTGTTGGCAGTCCCCATGGTGTGGGAGAGCCAAGCAACCACATAAGAGACTGTGACTTCTGCTTGGTTCTTCCTCTTTCCGGTGGAATAATGAAGCAAAAGAATTTGAGAATAGTCTACCCAAACATTCCATCTGCATTGAGACCAGGTCCACATGGGGAGGGACGTCCTATTCCAGAACCTCCAGGAGAATATTCTCTTGATTCATCTGATGAGGACAAGGGTGAGCCGACCTGTTCTTCTCCTGTTCCATCAGCATGCATTGATCCAGATTTTCATTGTGGTACATCATCAATCTCACACAGACTAACACAGGAAGAACTAAATCACCTGGTTCATGATTTGGACTTATCCAAGAACAAGGCAGAATTGCTAGGATCAAGACTCCAATAATGGAATCTTCTAGAAGATGTCACAATTACTTTATATTGAAAGTGCCACCAGCAGTTGGAGCCTTTCTTCAGAAAGGAAAGTACTCTGGTATTCTGTTCTGATATTAAGGGCCTCATGAATGCCTTAGAAATCACTCATAACCCACAAGAATGGAGACTATTTCTAGACTCTTCGAAACTGAGTCCTAAGTCTGTGTTTTTGCACTGTGGAAACTGTCCTCCATCTATTCTATTCCTTAGCAGCTGTACAAGAGACAAGAGAAGAAATCTAAGAGGTAGTCTATGACTTGATTTTTTACAGGTATTTACTGTAGGCCTACTATTATTGGCATGCATTTCATGATGTAAACATCAATTTTTTGCAGATTACAAAAAAAAACTAGAGCCAAAATTAGAATTTGACTGTCATATTCATGTTGAGCACATACCAATTGATAAGAAATGACTAATTTTATTTCATTAAAATGACTTTTGTAAAAATTTGTTTACCAGTGTTTTTGATATGTGTGGTAACAAACTTCTAAAACGGTGTGAAACTATTCCTCCCAATCAGATAATGTTGTAAACCAACATTACCTCAATTAAAAAAAAAGTCAACAAAAGTAAAAAAAAATTAAATGGTAAATTTCATGCTACATATTGTCTATCACAATATTTTAAAAGGCAGAAATTGAAATATTCTGAAATAAGCAAAAATAAATAGCTGAGTGAATTCATTACCTGAAACAGACCTCACAAAAATGTTAATGTTGGTTCTTTAGGGTGAAATGAAAGTATGGTAGAATAAGTCAAATATGTATAAAGATTCAAACTTCTCCAGTAAAAATATATAAGCAAATGTAAAAGCCAACATATTTTTATTATTGAGTGGTAAGTACGCTTTTTAGTTTTTACAAGATTTCAAAGACATACGCACAGAAACATATTGGAGGAAGGGGCAAGACGGTGGCAAAGTGGAGATGCTGGACTTATCTCCTCCACAAACACACACTTGGATGGCAACAGAACAAGGCCAAAAAATACCTTAAAGAAAAACAGATGATTGCAGCACATCATAAGAATAACATCAAGAGGAGAGAGACCCAAGTGTGCAGCAGAAAAAGAAAAAAAGAAGGAAACAAGCAACCTGCTTAGGCAAGTAGGGCGAGCTCTGATAAAAAGGTGGGTCCAGAAAGCAGTAGAGAAGAACAGGCGAGGCCCAGCCAAGCACAGAAAAACTTTCATAGATGTAAACAGGCCCTGTGGTGGTTTCCAAGGATAAATATTGGCAGACACTAACACAGCTCCCCTGGCATCCCTGACTGGGAACAATTGAGGAGCCAACTCCAGTAAGCACACTACTGACATTGGCATGGTCCTGGTGGGATGCACAATCAGGCACAAATGATGACTCAACCGCAGTGAACACCCCACCAACAACAGTGTGGCCCCACCAGTATCCCTGGGTAGCTGTTAGGAAGGGAACAATTCTCAGCTTGCATGCTTCCTGAAGCAGAGGAATGGAAGAAAACACAGAAGCTCATCCAAGATATATGCGATCTCAGAGAAACCATAGGATGTCCTGAGAAATTAAATCAGCCAACAGACAATCACACTTAAAGCTTTAAATCAGAAAATAACAGAGAAACAGTATGTGAAAAGATCAATTTAGGAGACAAAAAATCCAGAGAAAGGTATAGAAGTAGAATAAACCAAATGGAAGATGAAGTCAGTGACCTTGAGGAAAATAATACACAAAGAATCCAGGTGGAAAAAGAGAATTAAAAAGGAAAAAAAAAAAGAAGAAACACTTCAGAAATTATTCAACTCCATGAGGAAAAGAAATAAAAGTTTAATCAATATACAAAGAGAGACTAGACAGAGAAAGGAATAGAGCCTATATTTCAAGAAGTATAGAGAAAAATGCTCTGAACCTGGAGAAGAAACTAAATACATGTCTATGCAGGTGAAAGAACACCAGTGTGTGCAAGCAGAATGGGGACTACATCAAGACACATAGGTAAAATTTATGTGAGTTTTTTTTAAAAAGAATTTTGAAATTGCTAGGGGAGAGAAGCAGAAAACCGATAAAAGAACCCCAGTCAGAATCATATGAGGTATCTCTGAAGAAACAGCACAAATGAGGAAAGGTGTGATCAAAATACTTAAAAACTGTAAACCAAAATTACTTTATCCAGCAAAACTCAACTTCAGATATGAAGAAAAAAGAAAGGTATTCTAAGCCTTGTGCCAAAGTAAACTCAGTTCCCCAGCCCAGTATGAAGAAAGAAAGGGAATGCGCTGTAAAAGGGTGAAGTTTGGCTGGACTGCATGTGCACAGAGTGCATGGGTGTGGCCCCCAACCCAGCTCTTCTGAAGCAGAGAGGAAAGGAGACTGAGAATAGAACTGCCATTGCAGGCATCCAGGTAGAATACAAGCCCAGGGCCAGAAAGCCCAAGACCTCAGGGCAAAATACTGAACTCTCCTCATGCATGCATATACTTTAAAGGCTTAGGAGTGTCATTCTTTGCCCCAGGTGGCCTCCCCTTTTTTGTTTGTTTGTTTGTTTGTTTTTGTTTGTTTTCTTGCTTGCTTGCTTGCTTGCTTGCTTTTCTTTCTCTCTTCCTTTTCTTTTGCGCCTCTTTCTCTCTTTTTTCTCTTTTTACTCACTTTCCCTTATTTTTCCTTTTTTCTTCTCTCTCTTTTAATGTACCTTCAATATGCTTCCCTCTGTTTTACACTAATCATTCTAGGAAGGCTCCCTAAACTAAATCTGTAACTACTACCTCACCAGGAACCACTAGACTCCTGAGAAGTAATCCTCCCCTGATCTGCTCATATTTGTTTTCTGAATGATTGGCCGTCTACTGTCTATCTCACTCTCTACTATTTCTGGTTTTTAATTCCCCTATTTCCCTTTTATCAGTATCATCAAAAACAGATCTTTTTCCTCTCCTGCTACATTCCCTCCACATCCTCATCCCCTTTCATCCTCCCCCACCTAACCGCTTATAGCTTCCCTCCTCTTCTAAACCTATGTAACACCCTCCTTCTCAACATCACCCCTTAATTCTCTCCTAATTACCCTTGGATCCTGAAACACGCCAGAGTCACACCTAGAGGAACATAGAAGTTCAACAGAGAAACAAGAGTACCCAGACAGTACTCAGCCACCAAAGCTCAGACACCAGGAAGCCACAACCATGTCTCAGCAAGAGAAATAAGAAGTCATGCCCACAAACACCAGCAGTACAGGGGCACAATGATCAGAGCAAAGCAGAAAGCCAACAACAGGAAGGGAAAAAAATTACAAATGATTCTGTAAAAAATACACCACAGAAAGAAAGTCAACCCCTAGAACCCAATAATATGAACATAGAAAACTATCTCTCCCTGACAGATAAAAAATTCAAAATAACCATAATGAAGAAAACTATAGAATTAATTGAAAGTATAGAAAATGAGAGAAATATAAGCAAAGAACTGAGGAATGAAAATGATTCGCTAAAGAAGAAATTGAAGAAAGTGGAGGATAAACAAACACTAATAGAGGAGCTCAAGAACTCTAGGAAAAGCCACAAAATAGAAGAAATGGAAGAAAGAATCAGCACTCTTGAAGACACAGACATAAAAAGAACCAAATTAGAAAATGAAAGAGAATCACAAAGGAAAAAGAATAAAGAAACACTTCGAGAACTATCTGACACCATGAGGAAAGGAAATATCAGATCATAGGAATTCCAGAAGGAGGGGAGAGAGAACAAGGAACTGAGAAACTATTCAAGGTGATAATTGAAGAGAACTTCCCAAACACAAAGAAGGAAATGAAAATTGAAATACCAGAAGCCAGAAGAACACCAAATCACTACAGTGAAAGGAAAAAAATAATCAAGGCACATAATAGTAAAACTGGCAAGACTCCAGGATAAAGAAAATATAATGAAAATGTCTAGGGCAAAAAACAGATAACCTATAAAGGAAAGCCAATCAGGCTGACATCAGACTTCTTGGAAGAAACACTACAGGCAGAGAAGAAGAAACAAGAAAAGAATGGAGTGACATATTTAACAAACTCCATGCCAACAAATGTCAGCCAAGAATACTTTATCTTGAAAAGCTCTCCTTCATGTATGAAGAAAAAATAAGGACTTTCTCAGACAAATAGAAACTTCAGAAATTCATCAGTACTAAACCCCTACTCCAAAAAATACAACAAGAAGCCCTGCAGCCAAAATCAACAGAGGAGTGAATAGGAAATGCAAAATAAGGTAAGGACTAGAACCACAAAATGGCAAATACGGATGCCAGTATATCAATATTAATGCTAAATGTAAATGGACTAAATGCACCAATAAAAAGACACAGAGTAGCAGAATGGATCACAAAACAGAACCCAACCTTCTGGCAACAGGAAACACATTTAGCTGCAATAGGTAAACAAAGATTGAAAGTAAAAGGCTGGAAAACAATCCTATAAGCAAATGGACCAAAAAAGACAGCAAGGAAAGCTGTACTTATATCAGATAAAATAGACTTCAAACTAAAAAAAGTAAAAAGAGACAAAGATGGGCACTACATCATGATAAAGGGGACAATTCAGCAGGAAGATATAACTCTCATCAACATATATGCCTCCAAATGAAAGAGCACCAAAATATATCAGACAATTATCATCATCTCTGAAAACAGACATTAGAGAAAATACATATATAGTAGGAGACTTCAATACCCCACTTTCACCGATGGACAGATCAATGAGACAGAAAATAAACAAGGACACTAAATATCTAAATAAGGACCTAGATCACATGGGTTTAAGGGACATCTATAGGATACTACACCCCCAAAAAACTGAATACACACTTTTCTCAAGTGTACACGAATCATAGTCCAGGATTCATCACATAATAGGTCAAAAAACAAACCTCAACAGATACACTAAGATCAAAATCATACCGGCTATCTTCTCCGATCATAAAGCCATCAAAAGAGAAATAAATCACCAAAAAAAAAAGGAACCCTCTTACTTCATGGAGATTGAAACCCACACTACTGGAAGACCACTGGACTAATGAGGCAATCAAAGAAGTAATTTAAAAATACCTAGAAATGAATGACAAAGAATGCACAACTTTCCAGAATGTTTGGGACATGGCAAATGCAGTAATAACAAGAAAGTACATAGCAATACAGGCTCACGTGAAGAAACAAGAAACAACTCAAAGAAACAATCTAATCTCCCATCTCAAAGAACTAGAAAATGAATAACAAAAAAAACCCAAAAGCCAGTATAAGAAATGAAATAATAAAAAATCAAATTAGAAATTAAATAGAAATAAAAAAATCAAAATTACATAAAGAAGATGTAGAACACCTAAACATACCAATCACAAGCAGTGAAACTGAAACAGTAATCAAAACCCTCCCCTAAAACAAAAGCACAGGACCAGTTGGTCTCATAAACGAATTCTACCAAATGTTCAAAAACGAACTAATCCCTATCTTACACAAACTCTTTCAAAAAAATGAGAAGGAAGGAATACTACCAAAAACATTCTATGAAGTCGATATTACACTAATACCAAAACTAAACAAAGACAACACAAGAAAAGAAAACTACAGACCAATCTCTCTAATGAACACTGATGCAGAAATATTCAACAAATTATTAGCCAACAGGATCCAACAATGCATCCAAAAGATAATACACCAAGACCAAGTGGGATTTATTCCAGGGATACAAGGATAGTTCAGCATCCGAAAATCAATCAATGTAATCCAACACATCAACAAAAAGAAAAATAAAAACCATATTATTGTATCAATAAATGTTGACAAAGCATTCGACAAAGTGCAACATCCATTCATGATAAAGGCCCTTGAAATCCTTGGGATAGAAGGAACATACCACAACATAATAAAAGCCATATACAACAAACCCACTGCCAATATTACCCTCAATGGTGAGAAGCTGAAAGCCTTTCCCCTAAGATCTCGAATAAGACAAGGATGTCCACTTTCACCATTGCTCTTCAATATAATACTGGAAGTCCTAGCCAGAGCAATGAGACAAGAAAAAGACATACAAGGAAACCAAATGGAGAAAGAAGAAATTATTGAACATAAAGAATCCTAAAAACTCCATAGAAAAACTAATCAAAATTATAGACCAGTTTAGTAAAGTGGCAGGATACAAAATCAACACAGAAAAATCAGTAGCATTCCTATATACAAATACCCAATCTGAAGAAGAAGAAATTAAGAAATCCATCCCCTTTATAATTGAAACCAAAATAATCAAATACCTAGGAATAAACCTAACAAAAGAGGTGAAGGATTTATAGAAAGAAAGCTACAAGACGCTGTTAAAAGAAATAGAGAATGACAGAAAGAAATGGAAAGACATCCCTTGCTCATGGATTGGAAGAATTAACTTTATCAAAATGGCCATCCCACCAAAAGCAATTTACAGATTCAGTACTATACTGATAAATGTCAATGACATTCTTCAAAGAAATAGAAAAAATCATATAGAACCATCAAAAACCCCAAATAGCCAAAGATCTCCTCTCTAAAAAGAAAGAAAACAGAGGTATTACACACCCATATTTCAAAATATGGTACACAGCTATAGTAATTAAAACAGCATTGTACTGTAACAAAAACAGACACTCAGACCAATGGAATCGAATAAAAAACCCAGAAATAAAGCCACACATATATAGACAACTAATCTTTAACAAAGGAGCAAAGAATATGCAGTGGGACAAGTACAGTTTCTTCAACAAATGGTGCTGGGAAAAATGGACCATCACATGCAAAAGAATGAAACTAGATTACTACCTCACACCGTGCGCAAAATCCATCTCCAAATGGATAAAATAATTAAACATAAGACCTAAGATCACAAAACATAGAAGAAAATATAGGTAAAACACTACATGACATACATGTCAGTAGCACCTTTAAAACTCATCCCCAAAGCAAAGAAAGTGAAGGAAAAGATAAAAATTTGGCAATACATAAAACTTAAAAGTGTCTCTGCAGCAAAAGAGACATTAGCCAAAACAAAGAGCTATCCTACTGATTGGGAGAAAATTTTTTCACTCCATACAACTGATCACAAAGATCTACAAAGAGCTCACACAACACAACAAAAACTAAACAATCCAGTCAAAAAATTCTATGAAGCAAATATTACTCTAATACCGAAACCAGACAAAGACAACACAAAAAAAGAAAATTACAGACCAATCTCCCTAATGAATACTGATGCAAAAATATTTAATAAAATCTTGGCCAATAGGATCCAACAATGCATCCACAAAATAATACACCACAACCAAGTGGGACTTATCCCAGGGGCACAAGGATGGTTCAACATCTGAAAATCAATCAATGTAATCCAACACATCAACAAAAAGATAAATAAAGACCATATGATCATATCAATAGATGCTGAGAAAGCATTTGACAAAGTACAACACCCATTTATGATAAAAGCCCTTGAAATCCTTGGGATAGAAGGAACATACCTCAACATAATAAAAGCCATATACGACAAACCCACAGCCAATATTATACTCAACAGTGAGAAGCTGAAGGCCTTTCCCCTAAGATCAGGCACAAGGCAAGGATGTCCACTCTCACCATTACTTTTTAATATAATACTGGAAGTCCTAGCGAGAGCAATTAGACAAGAGAAAGACATTCAAGGGATCCAAATAGGAAAGGAAGAAATTAAACTGTCTCTATTTGCAGACGATATGATAATATATATACAAAAGCCTAAAAACTCCATAGGAAAACTACTCAAAATAATAGACCAGTTCAGTAAAGTAGCAGGATACAAAATCAATGCACAAAAGTCAGTAGCATTCCTCTATGCAAACACCCAATCTGAAGAAGAAATTAAAAAATCCATCCCCTTCAAAATCGAAACCAAAAATATCAAATATCTGGGAATAAAACTAACAAAAGACATAAAGGACTTATACAAAGAAAACTACAAAACTCTGTTGAAAGAAATAGAAGAAGACACAAGAAGATGGAAAGGCATCCCTTGTTCATGGATTGGAAGGATTAACATTATCAAAATGGCAATCCTACCAAAAGCAATTTACAGATTTAATGCTATCCCAATAAAAATCTC